>JAGDQP010004366.1:21060-47372 GCA_022664845.1 Lepisma saccharinum
AGAATGGAAGAACTGAGTAACGAGAGTTCGAAAATAGGCCTTAAAATGAACTTAAGTAACACAAAAGTAATGTACAACCAACATGCTGCAAAGAAGGAAGTGAA
Source organism: Lepisma saccharinum (assembly GCA_022664845.1). Taxonomy (NCBI): domain Eukaryota; kingdom Metazoa; phylum Arthropoda; class Insecta; order Zygentoma; family Lepismatidae; genus Lepisma; species Lepisma saccharinum. The sequence continues at coordinate 21,165 of JAGDQP010004366.1, forward strand.
GATTAACGGAGAGACAATAAGCATAGTGGATGAGTATGTTTACCTAGGCCAGCTCAAAACTTCGAATGTCAAGCTAATGGAAGAAATAAACCGAAGATGTAAAATGGTGTGGAGTTCGTTTGGAAGATTACACTTTATTTTCAAAAGCAAACTACTAATGTGTCAAGTGTAAAGTTTATAATCAATGTGTCTTACCAGTAATGATGTATGGCTGTGAAACTTGGATATTAAATTCAGAAATTACTTAAAGATTAAGAGTCACACAAAGAGCAATTGAGAGATGCATGCTAGGAATAACTAGGAGGGACAGGAAGACAAATGAATGGATTCGCGCACAAACAAAGGTATAAGATATAATAAAGATTGCGAAGAAGATGAAGTGGAGATTGACTGTTCACATAGTTTTTGTATGGTATAGGTAGTCTAGGGATGTCAACGGCTCGCTCAGCTCGACTCATGGCTCGATCGCCTTGAGCCGTCCTGAGCCGCGGCTCGCACTGAGCTGAGCCGAACCGAGCTGCGGCTCACAACGAGCGGAGCCGAACCGAGGCTCACAGCGAGCTGAGCCGAACCGGGCCGCGGCTCACAGCGAGCCGAGCCGAACCGAGCGTCATTTGAAGGTTTCTATTGCATTTTTCTTCATTTTTCTGGTCGATTTTTCCATTCTTACGTCTCAGCACTTCAAAATGTGCAGACGTTTTTCCATAAGTTTGAAGAAGGAAACAAATCCACCAACTTTTTTTAACTCTACAGGAAAAAAAATATAATACTTGTAAACTGTCTGAGCAGTACGAAAGTATCAGAAGACCGTTTTGAATATTCAGTATCAATATTGTTTCCTTTCAATAAATAAACATATTATACAGTTTTTTCAAATTTCCCACAAAACAGCTTTTTGGATTTGTTTCCTTCTTCAAACATACGATTCAATTATTACACATAATTATTTCGGTAGGTAAATATTGTGCTAAATGTACGTTTATCAATATGAGAATTGGGTTACACTTCTCTTTATAGGATCAATATGAATTATTGAAGGGTTAATGACGATTCAGTCACGCACAAACGTTAAAGGCGACTATACTCCTATAATTGATTTTTCATAGCATCCTTAACTTTCAAACTAAGCTGTGCGTGCGTACACAACACTATATGTATCCCAGAGGAATCATGTTTTTAAGCAAATATAAGAATAATGTTCCGTTTGTTTATTAACATGGATGGACTTGTCTGGGTATATATGTCATATAGTGTGATCGATATAAACTTTGACCCGGACAAAATTGTTACCAAGGCAATTTTGGTACTGTCGGAATCAGGAGATTGTCTAGATTCGTAATTTGATAAGTACACATTTGTTCGCATTGGAAAAAAGTTATGACGTCATCAAATATGGGGGTCGGTGGAACTTGATCTAGAAAATAAAAACTTTTTAACGTCTTGATGCCTTAAGATAGAATTCTCGTGGAGTACACCAGGCTTTGTTTTTGATAAGAAAATATTTCCTGCAGTGACGCCATTTTAAAATATGGCGGTTAAAAGTAAAAATAAGCTTGTATATATATTCAATTTCTATGGCGAATAATTTTTAAAGTAGCAAAATTACTGAACAATAGTTTGAGATAAATTGTATTGTAAATGTCAAGAAGTTTCGAATGAAACCAAAATCACTATTATACCTATAAAACAAACGGAGTTATTAGATTTTATGTAGCCCTATGTGCAGTGCTAATAAGATAATCCTGTGCCATTGAATCCAGAATTCGCAGTGTTGATATAAACATATGCACGGAAGAAAGGATTAATAAAGTGTATTTAGTATTGTCGGAGTCAAAAACCGTCCCTAGATTCCAAATCCGGAAATTCCTTCTTCCTAATGTTTTCGAAAAAAAAAAAAACTGTTACGACGTAATCGAATATGGCGCCCGCGCAGCAAAAAAACAAACTTCGTATCTTGGTTAATAATTATTTGATTTACATAAGATGTCTTTTAGTATCCTGTTTATATTACTTATTTTTACCGATTCACTACAACACAACATTTTACAATATTATCGTAAAAAATATATACAGGGTGTTATAAGAAGAGGTTCAGTTCTGTTAAAACTTCAAACCTGCTTTACTTACATGTATTGATTCTTTACAAAAACAGAAATAAAAATGAAAATAAAACAGTATGGTAATTGAACAGAACGAGTAATTGATCAAAATCGAAGGGTCTGTACTGACTTATCCAGTTTATGAGTCGGTTCATGTCACCAGTCTCTGTTCTAGCTCAACATCCTGCTCAGTTGTTCTGTGAGCAGCTATGGTAACATTTGCCATAGCTTTATGCACCTGTGCACGCCTGTCGATGCTGTATGCCCAAAGTAACCGAACAGAATCCGTCATTTCACGCTCCCTAGTATTCTCGCCTCTGCTTTCTATGGATCTTATCATAGCCTGCTCGATAAGAAAGTCTGTCCATAACCCAGACCAGCATCGAACGGTGCGGCGCACGATGTGGTATCCATTCACAGCAAATTATTAATACAACCATGGATAAGTATAAGGTTGATCTAACATCAATTGCACATGCAAGCGAGCTCTCTTTGCATAATTAAAATGGCCTGTTCCTTTTAATACGTTCAACATGCAGCAAATTGCTGCAAGATGCATATTCTAGTTACCAGTTCTTTCAGCGCGGATGAACAGTCGCAATGTATGAATGCTTTTCATGTACACAAGCCACAATTTCGCTGTCCTACATTTACTTTGTAACTGGTCTTTAAGTTTAACAATCTTCCAGTTTTAACACGATAGGTACGTGAGAGATATCTTCTTGTCTAATTTTATGCTAGCAGAGCTTTCCATACCATGCTTGTAACATAGCACTTTAGATTCATTTTAGTCAAGGTGTTCTGTGCTTAACGCTGATAGAATTATTCCTTCATCAACATCATCGTTATTTTCCACATATGTGTCGTCATCATGCTCACCTTGCAGAGGAATTCCTAACGTATCTTCATCTGTGTTCACGTTGGTATCTAGTCCATCAGCTTCAGGTTCACGTAGTCTCTCAACTTGAACGGGAAGAATTGCTGCGATAAGTTGTAGCATTAGATCGGCATCAACCAACATATGTCCGCGAAGAACCTATGAAACTGCCTTCCCTGACAAAATTTAAACAACTGAATTATCACCATATATTTAAAGTGATCATTTTGAGGGTGGTCAGTTGCAACTCCTCTCGTTCGTTTTGGGTCGACAAATTTTTGCCTAGAGTTGCCGTGCACTAAGACTTTTCCATATGGGGTTCTACTGTTCTGTTTGCTGAGAAACGAATGGAGATCACATAGACCACGCTGTTCCCTGAATTTGATAAGATTTTAATCCTCGAGTGACAGTCAATTGATCAATAGTTTTCTCAAATTCTTTTCTACACAACACAAATTTTAGTTAAACTGAGTACTTGACTCACAAGCTGGGCTCTCTATTATTGTCGCTGTCTAGTAACACAAAAACAAATATACAGTATATTTTAAAACTAGCTACTTCTGAGAAAATAGATTCGTATAAATAGCGAAACAGTACATGGTTCAGAATTAAAAAAACAATAAACATACTTAATTTGCATATCAGGTGATGACGACAAACCATCAACACATACTGACTCATATGTCAGGGGTAACTCGAGAAAAATGAAGTGTACTCTTTATCTATATTCAGATAATATCGTATATTTCCAATCATGTTCCACAGCTCCTATGTTCTTCTATCTTTAGTTAACCACAGTTTATTATTTCTTATCAAGATTAGGCTTCATCTAATACGTACAACATTAGTTTGTTTATTGAAAGGCAATCATGTATCAGTAATTGAACTCAGGCAATTCTTAATTTTAGAGATACAGGTTGCATTTAATTGATAATATTTGTCATTGTGAAGAAAGTCTTGTATATACTATGATAAAGAAAGCAAGAATGAAGTTTCTATCTTATAATGTGGAGAAGTTAAAATGTTTCAATCATCCCAAGGCGAATTACGCTCGGCGTTATGTTCAAAGCTCTCTTATTACCACTACATCTAGGACTGCATAAAATGGATTAACTCCGTTTGACGTACTTTATGCCATAAGCGTCATATGCTAATTTGTACGTTTACTTTTCAATGTTTTGTGAGTGAAGTACAGCATTTTTTTAAATTACAGGAAAAGCATTGAAACTCAAAATATCGTACCACACCAGCTGCGATCGATATTAGTTTAGAATTGCCAGCTATATCAACGTTGTTGGTCAGATTTCGGTTCGATATTTTTGTACTGCTAGTTTTGGCATCGTGTCTTCTGAAATGAACCACGAAAGTGGTATATATTCAGGTAGTTACAAACACCACTCTTGATTAGTACAACATCTTTTCAGTATAAATAAAACCTTGAAGGAATGGAGTCCCAGTCTGATTGCGAAATTCTGAATTTGTAGCACTTCTGAGAAGTAAAACAGTTATTATTCAGCAGTAAAACGTGTGTACGCAATTTAGAACATATATTGTAAGGGTAAGTTAATTGAGTACCCTTACACAGAATCTTTAAAGCGTGCTTATAGACATTGCACACATATCGCCAATAGGCACATGCAACACGGCAATGTGTAAGTAAATGATTGCCGGTGGTCCGTGTTGATACTCGTGGAACATCATTTACTCCAATTTGTTCGTGCACGTTGTGGACTCTACGTTATGTTTAATGTTTAATCCTGTACTACGTGAGCCTTAAGAAACTATGCATAGAATGTAGTAATTTTAAATGTACCATATGCGACAATACACAGTACCACTGTTCTAAACTGTGTTAATGTGTGACTTTAGTATGTTCTAGACTGTTGCATAATATCCGGTTTGTGACAGGACACGTTACTCTTTGCAGTTTTTAAACAGAACGTACTCGAATACTCCAGTATGATTCATAGCACATCAGATTATGGACGAAGACTTCGGAAAGGAAATCAAATTGTAATTAACCCCATGCATTGAACTGGTGGGATTACTGTAACATGGAATATGTTGCCCGTATTCTCCTAAGTGTTAAAGTGTTTCGTCACTGTATACACGCTGATATAGTAGGTGCCTTACTCTCTGTTTTTCACTTTAAAAAAAGCTTTTGTTGAAAACGTATATAAATATATCTGCCATTTCTGTGCTATTTATACTGTATTCGCTTCTAACAATATTACTTACTACTGTAAAATATTTGTTGAAATTTTCCAACCTTAAACAAGAGTTTAGTGTTTGCGATTATAAGTATAATTATAATCTTTTATGTACACTGAAGAATGAATATTTCGAAGCTGCATATTAATTCTTGCTCACATTTGCAATTTGTTTCAAGCAAATCAACGAAGAAATATGAAACTCATAGTTTATTTCCAACACGTACTTTCTGAAACATCATTTCATGGTTTGGGACACATTGTGAGAAGCGGACGATCTACTGGGGAAAGGTAAGTATATGTTTATCAATCACGTGTGTTTACAATATGAAGATTGGAAGCAAACATGATGATATTAGCTGATTTTTACACATGATATATCTGTTGATTATATTGTAAATCCTCTCTATTATAACTTTTATATTTTTATTAATATTTCAAAGATTATCAAGTCTGATATTAATACTAAAAGATACTCAAAGGGCGATTATAAGCTAATAACGTTTTTTATCTAATATATTAAGTACGTTTCAGTCTAATGCGCGATATAACAGTCTAAACAATCTTGAAATAGTTGCTGCTTGTAACTCTTTGTGTAAATTACGCAAACAAACTGCAGGTTGCTAACTATGTTACTAGCCATCATACATAGAATAACTATATATCGATGCATGGAAAACTCCATATTTAGCATCTTAATCATCTATGTTACATCCTCCAAAATCTGTACTGGTAAGAAAAGTTTCTACATGCAGAAATAGAATTACTGGATGAGTCACGGTGCCTTTCATATGCGATAATAAGAAATGAATAAGCGGTAAAATATGACTGCTTATGAACCACATTAAACAGAGAGAGAGAGAGAGAGAGACTGAGACTTGGTGGGAGGAGAACATAAATGTAAAGTAAAACTAAGCGTCTTCCAAATGCGTAATTATGCGCTAGTTATACCACTGAAATTCTGCAGTGCGACAATGGAAGACTTCAAAGAGTGACTTATTTATCTCTGGCGCGATCTTGAAATCTACTGGTTCGAATTTCATTTATAGTGAAAGGTAGTCATTATAAATTTCAATCTAGGTTGTAGAAAAGCCAATAGTGAAATGCAATAAATGTTATCTTTATTGACATTAAAATCTGTATATACGTATTTCACTATTGGCTTCTGATCACATGTGTCGGTTCAGATCCCATGTGCCCAACAATGTTATATGGTTTTGCAAAGTAACTCTCCATGCACTGTGCTTACAAAATACAAACCATAAACAATGGAAGTAGTGAATTGGGTAGCACTCAAGCCTAATAATATATACATGTAATTACACTGGTAAAGTGCTCGGTTCGTTAATGTATAGGGTAGTTATTTGCGTTTGGTTAATGTATTTCTTTCGTAGAATCTAGTAAAAGAAAACGTGTAATTCAACTTTACGAAGTTCCACATTCATAAAATTAACGTTAAACACGTTTCTTTATTGTGTAGCCCAGACTCGCGTATCTCATGATTACTTACCTATTTACAAATTTAAGCTGAATTCAAAATGGTAGATTTTAAAATGGCTCACAAGTAACTATGCTACTTTTTCATCCTTTGGTATTGTCCGTAGCTGCAGTGTGTGTAGACACTGTACAATTACATTTGTACAGTGAGTAACTGTAATTAGTGTATTTATATAGCACTTTCTCAATGGCAAAAACTTTGAATTTATCCCCATTTTGCTAGAACGTATAATTGTTGTGTAGTAATACTAAGACCACTAAATTACAATTTTTCCTTATTCTGATCCTATAGGTATCCCTTACGTATAATGCTTATAAACATTCATTAAGTACTAAATTAACTTCAATTTTTAATTTATAGTCTTAACTCAATAAACAATAAAAGAAAACCATACAAAGCTGTGTTCGAAATTTGTCCTTTTTCTCCACTAGCTCAATGGAGTGCCACTTACAAACTTATTTTATGGATTATTCAAAAGAGCTTCCTAACAATTGCATATACTGAAGTAGGCAAACATCAATTAGACATAATTCCCTATAATTTAAAAAAAATGGAAAGGAACAAAGTTATCTTTTGTTTGATGCTCCTTACTCTTGTTATCCGTCGTGACATCGCAAGGAAAATATGAAATGTTTTCTTAGTATGGTATACTGCTCAGTTCATTGATAGATTTGGAATTCAGGAACTCATTTGCAAAAATGCAAATGTCCAGTAGCGCAAATTGTACAGTAGAGGTAAAAATGTATATCTCTGGGTGTACGAGCGCTATATTTATGTGAATGATCTAATATTGTGAATAGTCTGTGGCACAAGTTACACTACTAGATCATTCTCACAATTATAGTCCTTTTGAAAAAAAAAGCCACTTATTTATCGTAAGGTGTGGATTATACTGTAATTGTGATTTGCTATGGAATAGACGTCAGACTGTACAGAAGAATAGTTTAATATAATTGTTACATTATTCATATAGTACATACGTTGGTTACCTTCTTGTATCCTGCCTTTTCTAATTAGTAGACACGTTTTTATGAGTAATCCAAAAACCGTTACGAGTAGGGAATTGTGTCGAACTCTTTAGAACTGATTTGATAAACTGGTCTTCAGTTGAAATATTATCCTATCTATTGCGATCAAATCACATGAATTCTTAGTAGAACATTAGCTAATACTTTTCCAGTAGAGAAGTATATTTTATTTAATTAATTTTGAGGTAACTTTGTTGTGAGCTTAAATTGTTCTTTGTTGTTTTCTAAATGTTCAATTTAACATTATCAAGCAATGATTTTGTGTATAAACGTTTGGAAGAAATATGAAATCATCATTCCGTTTTTATCTTTGACCAAGAGATTATTATATATTTCAAATTAAATATTAATTTTAGTGATGTGAAATATTTATAAATTTGAAAAAAAAATTAGAGTGAGATATAATATCAGGATTATTATGGTGACAAGAGTGCCCTGCGATTATACCAACAATAGCGAAGATTCCGAGAGTTCCTTGAAAGCAAGTAATGCAGGGGAGCAATTTTGCGTGGAACATTGGTATTTTAAGTATTGGCAAGAAGTTTGAAAAGTTATCACTTTTCTGCGTAGTTATCATGATGGCTGCGTAATATCATCTGAAATTGCACTAAATAGATGACACCAGTATTTTCTTGATACGGACAGACGGACAAAACGGCTATATAAGCTCCTGCATTGTTAACAATACTTCGCATTATGCTATGAAGAGACCTAAAACATAATATGATGCTTTTCTAATCAAATATTATTGACCTGATATTTAAAAAGAAGTATTATGCCACTATATCACTCTGCTAGGAACTCAGAATATCGGATTAATATCGTCCAAGTACTGAGCCATAATGTCTTGTATCCATCAAGTTTGTCCCAATATCCTTTTCTGCTAGGCTCAGTAGAAGTATAGTTTAGAAACACAAATAAAGTAAGCCTGATGGTAGTTATTACTAAAATACACACAGAGAACGAAATAATAACCTTCAAATGAGCACCATTTGTAATTCGCTTTAATTTAAAAAAATAAGCAGTGAAATACAAACATATAATAAAGTGTTTTTATCCTACACACGAGAGGGTAAAATATAAATTAAATATTTAAGAAAATATTATTTCATTTAATATACTTTTGTTTCCAAGCGCAGCGTACAAACGTTTATCAATATAGTCGCAAAAGTTATAGAGTGAATGTAGTTGTCGTAGCAGCAAGATAATACTGCAAATAGGGTTTCAAAATGTGTAAAAATAGGTTAAAACTAACTAGAGTAAATAATTTCAACCTTTCTTATTAATATATAAAAAAAAGGTAACAAAAGATCGAACTATATGTGTTAGCAGGAAGTGTTTTAAATAGACGTCGTTAATTTGGAAATTAAAAGAGAGAGAGAGAGAAAAGAAGAAAATTCTATTATTTTCTTTTGGTGCTGTGGGGTGTAATACTTCTCATCGTATGGCAACACTTTGTCGCTTGTATTGCTTTCTGACCCCCAGTTAAGATATGTGGTACCCACGTTTCCATATTGACGGGGGTGTTGTCAAATGATTTCCCCACTACAATTGAATGCTTCTCATACCTGTCCTTGAAGTTGCTAAACCAGTGTTTAATGTCCACTCATTTACGACATTTCTAGCGAATGAATGGCTATGTTCTTCATGCTGAAGTAACATCCGTTCCTAGTTTAAACTCGCACAGCGTGCTGGCGCGTATAATGCTATTTGGCGTTTTCATGTTTAACCTTCCTTTTCCAACGTCCTTATTTAACTAAGGTGACCACTAGCAGTGGGCTACAACACAAATAACTCATTAACACGCTTCTCGTTCTTATCAGTCTCACTTGTGAACAACCAGTGTGTGGAGTATAGTCAGTTCGACCTTTGGAAGTTCGCCATATCTTGATTTGTTGTCTTTATAAAATAAAAAAAATATATGCAAAATTCTTGCTAGTAGGGTTTATGGTAACGTGTCAAGTAATTTTGACCATCACTTAGAAACACTTCGAAATATATAATTGTAAGAACGACATTGTATGTCACCATTAAATAATTTCCCTTCTTGTGCTATGCTATTTGATAGTATTGTTTGTTCCACCGAACAAACAATATCTAAACAAACAGATATTGTTAGCTTCTGAAACTAACCTAAAGATTTTATTGATGAAAAGAATGCATTCTCAATGCCTTTCTTTCCTTCTAATGAAATCGATCTCACCTGGTGTTTACAGATTTTGAAATCTAAAATAATATGTATTTAAGGTATGATTCAATATTTGTTCGTTCATATGTTACATCATGTAAGCAAAATCTTGTATTCTACAGGCTATTGTGGGCTGTTCTTTTTATACTATGCCTTTTTATAACTTGCTACCTGATATCCATATCCTGGCAGAAGTTTCAAGAGAATCCAACAGTATTGATTATAGAGAGGAACTACAACGAATGGAAGGTTCCTGTGCCATCAATAACTATTTGTCCTTGGACGGTACTGGCTCGGGGAATGAATAAAATTCTCAAAAAGTAAGTAGTAATTACATACACAGAAATTCTAAAGTATATTTGCTAAACAGTAATAATTTAGTGAAAAATGTTACGAGAGGAGTAAACATTATTCTATTTTCTATATCAAAGCTTTGCTTTTATATAATTAAGATAAAGTAAAATAATAGCTGAGCAAATCAATTACGTATTATTTAAAAACTAAAAACAGGTAACAATTTCACCAATTAATAACTTGGCTTTATCAGACACACTTAGTGAAACTGTTATACGCTTTTAGTTTTTAAATAAAACATATTTGCTTTGCTCAGCCATTTTATCTTAAATAAACTATTCATAATGCTCTATGCAGGAAAAATTTAGAATAATACGAACAAAATTTAAAACAAAAAATCATTTCTCTGGATAGACATAAATACACAGTATTTTTCTCGTTCCATTAAATATTCATTAGTAAATGCTGCAGTTGATCTTGATTGGTGTAAACACTGTTAATTTCATCGAGTCTTTTGTTACTGAACGAAGATAATCAGGAACACTATATCGTCGTTGCGTCTAGAAAACCGTTATGTTTCCAAGAGAAACAAAAAAAACATGATCAATGCGCATCATACATATGCATGCGCAAATGGCACATTTGTTTAAATAAAAAGGACAATATACTGCACACTTTACATATTAATTTTCTTGTAATTTAATGAAAATGCTCTATACGCTACGTTTTTACATATTGTTTCTAGTTGATAGGTATATAGCTGTTTATCATGTCTTTATTACAGCAGCAATAGCATTAGATATTCACTTATCAAATTTTGAAAGATGATTCCCTCTGAGATTCTGGCCCTTTTGCAGTCTGCATCTCAGTTTTGACTAAAATGTTGCATAGTGTTTTTTTTAGGCCGAGCGACGATTCTATAAATTGTTCAATTTATCGCGGGCATTCAATTTGAAGCATTTCAGAGGATAAATCCTTCCCTCAACAACTCCCAAGCTAAGTGCCATTCAATATTAGTAGTCACCAAATTGCCTCAAGAAGCAGACATTCTGCACATACAAATCAAGTTGCAAGGTGACGTTGGTGTTATGTTTTGGTATTTAAGGCACGAATTCATTCCACAAGAGCAAACTGTCAACAGAATTCTGCACATGAACATTTTGGCCGACTGAGGGATGTTGGAAATGCCCTGCGTTGTAGCGAGTAATTCTGGACTACGGTAATACTCCTGCGCATTGCTCACAACACAATATCGCTGTCTTCCAAGCAGATTAATATATCTTCTGAGGCATGAAGAAGCATGAGTGCCAGACTACTGCGATGACAGAACTTCAGAAGATCAAACATTGTACTGGAGAAGTACTTCCAGCAATCCCAGTATCGTTGGCACAGCAGTTGTAACAACAGAAGGGAGGTACTTTGAAGGTGGCGTGTAACGAAAACTTCTGTAAATGTATAACTATTACCACTTCGTCCGAACTTATTGATTGTACTTCGTATATAGTATATATTTATATATGCAATGTGAGCAATATTTTATTATTAATTCAACATTTCTAATTACGAGAATTATTTCGTTTAACCAGGTTATTTGGAAACTTGAGTGCTAAGGAGAAGACATATTACAAGACGTTTTTATCAGACGTTGCTCATATTAGTTCGACAAGTATGAAAACTATAATGAAATATAAAGACGACGAAAAATTATCGGAAATGAACATAACTGAAGTGCAGGAAATGGTAAGTTGCATAAATATTCTACTAGAGATAATTATTTATTAGTTTACAAATTTATACTTGTCTGCAAACATTTTGTTAGAATTTATGACGTCGAAAATTGACTGTTTCTTAATTCGTAGTGCAGCAAGTGGTAGCAATAAGTCCACAACATTTTGGAAAGTAGTACTTTAAATGTCGCAAAATATAAAAATTATTATAATGTCTGTTCTCAAGATCGTTTATCCATGTGCCGATTATTTACACAACCGAATTTTGATTTTCCGGATAACTTATGGTGACTCCATAGTTTCTCTGGCTGTTGTCAGCTTCTATATCGTTTGTTTATTTTACTTAAATTTCCCGAGTAATTAGTCGTTATTAACGACGTTGATTTTGTGTAGTACAAAATTTGTAAATCGTATTAACATTGGTATTTAATCTTGTTGATGCTTTGTCCATTGCGGAAAAGGGTAGAGAAATGTAAATTGCTTGTTTCGAATAAACAACATTTATAGTAATATTTGTTCTCGTTTCCTGTAGGTGCTTGTTAGCCTTTATACCTTATATTAATTTTAAACCATATGTATAGGCGTGTTATATCTGTTAAATTGCATTGTCGAAACGGTTTTGAAGAACGTTTGTCCTAGCTGATTCTTGTTCCTTTATCATTTCTACCGTGTGATTGCATTAAAAGAAAATAACACTTTAGAAGACATAAGATTACTAAGAGTTTGAAATACTTGGCTTTGTCAATAATTACAAACATACATTTTGGTAGCTTGTTTCAGATCGGCACAGTTAATTGATTTTTTCTGGTTGCATCAGTTGTTCGAAGCGATTGGCAGTACGGTACCTAACCAAAAGTACTAGCTGCTATATCCCCCATCGCTTTTCGTAAGAATTATCGATAGATCAAACAACGAGAAAAATCCATTCCTGTCTATTAAGCCCAAAATTACAAGTACAATAATATAAGTTTACACGTTGACATATATTTTTTTCGATTGAACACTTTTTCTTTTTAAATAATTTTTCCAGGTACGAAGAATCCCAAAGGTTACAATATTCGATAAGATTGATAAGCAATTATTTAAAGGAGAATTCCTTAAATCTCCGTACGGATCATGCATTGCTTACAACTCTTCTATAACTATAGCATCTACGTGAGTATTACATTTCTAGGAAATAGCATTTACAAATTTCCGTTAATAGTTTTTTTCATTGAACTCACTTTTACAGTGTTAGTATATATTGAACTCTAGGGTTTCTTTCTGGTATTGATGGCAACGTTCATTCCATGCAAACTCAGTGTAACTCCATGCAAACGCAATGCAAAATTATTCTTCAGCGGTGCTATGAAAAGAAAAGAGTATATAGATATAAACTTCTTTACAGAAGAAGAATATAAACGCCCGGCTTAAATACGCACTACAAGTAAAAATAAAAACACTTCTTAAGCTCTTTTTCTCATTTTCAATTTTTGCATGAGATCGGCGCCAAATTAATTACTATAGCAGACAATTAAAACTCACTAACTTACACTGCGTAGCACGTTACAAGTATTTGTTTTAGTTATAAATTTGGTTCCGAACTCCTACAAAGAATCGAAATTGAAAAAAATATAGTATGTTGTTTTACTTTTCAGTGTGTTTTAATGCTGGTTTAACTTATGTTTTAAGTTTTTTTTTACACTTAAGATCGTGACGAGACCATCTTCACTTCATATTCTTCGCAGACTTGATTATATATTCTACCTATAATTCATTCATTTGTATTCTTGTCACTCCTGGTTATTTCTAGTATGCATTTCTCCATTGCTCTTTGAGTGACTCTTAATCTTTGTGTCGTTTTCGCATTCAATGTCTGTGTTTTACAGCCGTACATAATCACAGGTAAGACACACTGATTATAAGCTTTACGCGTAAGGCACGTTGGTAGTTTGATATTAAAAATACAGTTTAATCTTCCACACTAGCTCCACGCCATTTTAGATCTATTTATTTCATACGTCAACTTGGCATTCGATGTTTTGAGCTGGCCTAGTTACACATACTCACCAACTATGCCTATTGTCTCTCCGTGAATCTTCTCTCTGGTGTGTATATAATTCACCACCGCTCGTTTCGTACACTAGTGTGTTTGAGGGAAGATACCTATCGGGGAGAAGATGGCTACAGTAGTGTAATTTCATAGCTATGATGCTTGAAGGAAAACCTGTGTGGTTTGAACTAGTCGGTATGATCTTTAAGAGGTTGTAGTGAATGTCGCGTAATCTGTCCCTTTAAAAGCAAAATACTGTTTTTAGCCTTTAGTCAGTAAAAAGTTTAGTATCAGGTTAAAATCTATTACAGTGTAGAAAATGCACTTGAATAGGTTAGTTTTGACTGTTAAGTACTTAGTCTGTACCACATAGAAGCCAAGTGTGTGGCGGGAAACAGGTGAAGTGGCGTCTTGTACCGAAGGTTAAGGTTAGATGCCATCTATGTAATTGCAGTCCATTACATTAGACTGTTTTCATTATTTTTTAGTTAGATACTCATTTCTTTGAACTATTTTTCTGGAACAGTATGTAGTCATACAAGATCATTTCAAATTGGTAGTCTACATACGTATTCAATAGAAGTTGAATGCCACTTATGCCTATTAGTCAACTTATGTTGCGGCCGGAATAGGGGTGGGTGAGGATATAGGAAAGAAGTTGGCCAGGGACTAGTTTCGAAAGCACCATCTCAGTATTAACCTTGTGTAACTGAGAATAATCTTGGAAAAATCTCAGTCAAGATTGCTACCGCGGGAATCGAACCCAGAACATCGCAAACATGAAGCCAACGCTCTTCTCACTGAGTTACGGCTTCTCACTACGTGTTTAATAGAATAAATTCCATACCTTAAAGAATTATTTTTTTCTACAGAAAACGTAAAGTCATTTCTGAATGGAATTGGTGTATATTTTATTGGGGACTTAAAGAAATCTGCGCTTTCAAGCAAATGTCGTCAAAGTGGATATGGAACAGGCATTGACTGAATTGCTGGAAATATAAATCTATACTTGTTCATCTACTTTAGTGGTATTATACTGTAAATAATGTGGACATGAAGTTTCACATTTTAATTTTACTATTTTGTCGTAAATTTCAGTTATAATATATTAGGCATTTTCTCCCAGGTGATTTAGTATCTTCCACTTATGTGTTTGCTGTTTGCTGATGCCTGATTTTTGAGAGGTCAGTTTAAAGGCTCATTTATCAGTTGTAGATACATTTAGCTCGTTCTACTTCTATCAGTATGAGCATAAATTCAAAGTATATTTGTGCAAAACTTTGCTATTGTGTTTCTTAATATCATTCCGCAATTTTTCCTAAGAAAGGTGTGCCATATTCCCTAGATACATTATATACATTTCGTTCCATAAATTCTGTCCCCGTCTGTTTCCAATTTTAGGGTAAAAAGAATCTATGTGTTTACTGACATTTAGCAAACACATAAGGGAGATATGTAAAAATCCAATAAGACCAAGTACACAAATATTCGACAAACCGCTCATCGTTTTTCATATCTAAAACTACGAAAGTGATATTCTTCTGATGGGAAATCAATTTTAGAATGCTCGCATACAGATAAAGCTGTGAAAATGAATTAAATATTGCTTGAATCAATTTAGTACTAGATTTCCCGTACTTCAGGACCTAGATAGGCAAACAAACTCTGACACACTGACCCTTCAACCCGACGTAAATACACTCTTTACCATTTTCTCTGAGATGCATACAAAACAACAGAATCTACTATTGAAACGAAGAAAACGATTAAGGGATGTATCTAGTATGCCCGGATGTGGTCGCGATTAGTGTCTTGTGTCTATATAGGTCCTAGAATACGAAATATCTAATACTAAATTGATTGAAATGATATTTGGTTTATTTTCACAGTTATATTTGTTTGCGAATATTGTAACATCGATTTATCATAAGAAATATATAAATGTTGTACTTTTTGCAGCGAAAAACAATGAAACCTTTGTCGAATATTTGTGTGCTCATCCTTGATTTTTGACATATCTCCCTTATGCGTTTGAAGAATGTCGGTAAAAGGACATTACATCTTTCTACCATAAATTGCAAACAAAAAGAGGGAAGAATTATGGAATGCACTGTATAAAATAAACTAAAATCTCCCTTTCGCGTACGCCAAATCTATGTTACTTCAATTTAATCCATATATTGTGAAGCTAAATTAAATATATTAAAAAATCACCACTGGTACTAGGAGCCATCGGTTCGGTCCCTACTCATACCATGTGTCCCTTGTTGTGCTAAAAAAATGTGTAAGTGGATTTTCTCGGGATTCTCTCATTTCTTCTCACTTTTACATTCCACCAATTCATACCATCATTATCCGTCTGGCCTGAGCCGAAGTTGCCCAAAAGCCTTAAAGAGTAAATTTAAGATACAATCAGCATTCAATGTCTTCAAAGATTGTAAACTGAAATATAACAATAAAAGAATGTAATGGTTTATTGCTTATAAATTTTATGAACTTGAACATGAAACGACTTTGTTATAACTAATAACAAATTAACAGGCTTAATAGTTTTGCATGCGTAAATATAAAAACAAAGCAGTTTCTATCAGAGATGATGCAGGTAGACCAAAATTAATTTACATCGTATTACTTTGCATGGCCGAGAAACATACATCTATCTAAATTTACAATAACAGAAATGTAGCATTTCAGAGGTAAGTTACCACGGTTGTAATTTGTAGAAAATGAAGAAGACAGGCACCCCTGCAGTACATCTGGTAACTAAATCAACTATATCAGATTTCATAATAATATTTCAGATCTAAGATCAACAGATGTGTAATATCAAGTTACCAAGGGATAAAGACTTCCTGTATATATGCTTAAATGTGAACAATAATAAGAGACTCTGAGAATGGTGGCTCTATCCGAAAACCGGATATAATTAATTAGGTTACCAGATATTTTATGTATTCTCATTGCATGTGATCAATTCCTAGGTTAAAAATTGTTACCATTGTCATAATTGAATCTGTAAAAATCTATTTTGTTTTACATAGGTTTACCAAGTAATCGATATGCCATTTTTAAATCATTAGTTACCTTGGAATGATACTTACGTTCCCTTTAATATGTTGACAATATATAACAAATGTTGCAGTTTTAATTATATAGCAATTAGTTGAAACTTGAAGTGCAGTACCTGTTTACTTTCTTCTAAACTTAATGACAGGTTTGGGTACACTTACGCAGAAGATACCATATCAAGATACGCCATGGATAGTACTGATTCGGGGCATATTGTTGTTGTATTTAGTGTTCTCAACAACACAAAGGTTAGTATGCAAAGCTTCGACAAAATTTGTATTTTCTAGCTACTAATTCTGAAAAAGTATAACTTATCGTGTATATTTTGATTCACCAAAAAATGCAATACGCTCATGTAGCACTTTAGCATTTTCATTACGAATTTGCGATTAAAATACTAGAGATACTTTATTAAAAATAAAATACACTATTTGAATAGTTTCTTACATTACGTTCAAGAGCAAAGGACAATATTATGAAATTTAAATTGATTTATTAGTTATTTCCATAAATTTCCGCATGTTCTCGTGAGTTTTAGTTTGTAATAAATTGGTGCGTGTTGTATTGCGTATAGGCTTTTCAGCATGTCTTGTAAATAGTAATATAGAATTAATATTAAATCCTTTGGTTGAAGTAAGAAGATTCTATAATTGCAGAAGATATATATGCAATTAAACTTCACATATCACAGCTAACTTAAATTACGAAAAGTCCAAGAATAATAAAATGGAAGAAATAATAAATGATTCGGCAGAAACCTGCAACAACATAAATTGTATTGATAATAATGAATGGAGGTAAATAAATGTAAAAATTACCTATATTCATACACAGCAAGCACAACAATACACTAGAAAGACACCAACTATCTCTTTGTAATTTCTTACAATAATAAGGCTGTCAAACATATTTGCAATTAATCGTTGGCACACAGTTTCTAGGCACAGTAAACATTAGAGATAACGATTTGTTTTGGTGTTTCTAAATTTAAACAGTTTACAACTTTCAGCATCGAGTGTATGTTCAGGAAATGTTGAAATCTCTTTAATATCTTGCTAATATTCCTAAGATACTGTCTCTCGTAGCTAAGGCGAAAACCTTAGTTGTATAATCAGATCATCATCGTTCCTTATCAGTTAGTCTTAGTTTGCTTATGCTACAGGAGTACTTATTACTTTACCCTTCTTTAAAATCTATCCAAGTACCAACGGAGTACAGGACCAAATGAAGTTCAGAACAACATCACCTTACCACCGTATTGTTGGTACTTTAGGGAAAGAGATTGGATTAAAATAACACATAATCGTGGTATTTTTCTCTATGGTTATCACGTGTTGTATTTAAGTAGCTAATGGCGACCATTTTGTTCCCTTCACTCCGAAACTCAGACACTTCCGGTTAAGTTTCTGTGCACATTATATCCTATATACTTCTGCCCAATATTAGTAGCAAAATCTGACTGCCTGAGATGCCAAGGTTACTATTTCTTTAATCTTCCTATCTCCTTTTTCTTTTCCGCTTCAATGATTACTGTTTGTTTGTCGTTTCCTGATTCCACTGTTTCACAAATCTCACTGCAGATACGTAGCCTTTGGCGTTTCTCTTGCATGCTTTGTTTATCCTATTTAGTACTTACGAGCGCAGGGCTGTTTTATGTATTGCTTCCACGTATCTACCAGGTGTATAAATATGAAACCGGAATTTGTACATAGACGGCGTTAGTTGTCACTGTGGTTACCGTAAAACTGCGTCCTGGGCGCCACTTGCTTGTTTTGACTGCTGATAACGATTTGCAACTCACAACCAGACAAGTTTCATGTCATAGTGTAGTGTTTAATATGACGCAATTTATACCTACAAACTACGATGTGCGGATAGCATTGATGTTTGGTAACCACATCACCACAGTTTGATAGAAAACTGCTGCAAAATTGCATCGCATGCTTGTCGAAGCTTACTCTTCGTAAGTGACAGTGCTATGCGTGGTTTACAAAATTTAAAAGTGGCGATTTTGACGTAAGAAACGAAGAACGTGGAAGACCACCGAAAAAGTTTGCAGCCAGCGAATTGCAAGCTTTGTTGGATGAGGATGACGCTCAAACGCAACAACAACTCGCGGATCAATTAAATGTGACAAGAAAAGCAGTTTACATACGTTTAGAAGCCATGGGCAAGATTCAGAAGGTGGGAAAATGGGTTCCACATGCATTGACTGCACGACAGCAGGAAAACCGAAAAACCACTTGCAAAATTCTGCTCGACAGGTAGAATAGGAAATCATTTCTCCATCGAATTGTGACTGGTGACGAAAATTGGATCTATTTCGAAAATCCTAAGCGTAACAGATGATGGGTAGCTCCAGGAGAACCGGTGACATCAACTACAAGACCAAATCGCTATGGACGGAAGACAATTCTTTGTGTTTGGTGGGATCAGAAGGGAGTGATCTATTATGAACTGCTGAAACCTTTAATACCCAACGTTACCGACAACAAATGAATGAATTGCATCAAGCTTTGCGTGAAAAACGACCAGAATATGACCAAAGACAATATAAAGTGATTGTGTTTCACGATAATGCACCCTCCCACACAGCAAAACCGGTCAAGGAAACGATTGCGATGTTTTGCTGGGAAATCCTTCCGCATGCGGCCTTTCGATTTTCACTTATTTGCATCCATGGGACACGCACGTGCTGACCAGAGCTTCACGTCTTACAAAAATGTACGAAAATGGCTTAACGATTGGTTTGCAGCACAAGAGGCACATTTTTTTTGGTCTGGCATCCATACATTGCCGGAACGATGGCAGAAATGTATCGCTAGCGATGGCCAATACTTCGAATAAAATAGTTCTTAGCATTGTCATCCAATCACTGTCTTTTCTGTACATAAATTCCGGTTTCATATTTACACCTGGTATATATATCTTTCTGTTTACTATTTAGGTATCAGTTTTATCTTCGAACAGTTAGAGAAACTTAGCTCCTTTTCCCCAATTATTATTATTTTCTTTCATAAATATTTCTTATTGTACCTTAAGGTTTATATTCAGGTTCTACTTCATTGTATTTCTGTTTCATCCAAATTTTTAATTTCTTTTACTGTTCACCCTTCAATCTATTACTGGAATACCTTTTGTTACACTTCCCTATTTTTTTCATTGTCTGTTTCACTTCCATGAACATTTTTTCTCTAAATCATTATATTTTTAATTATCCTATCACCTGTCCTGCTACGTCAATTAAACAGTGGATTAGGGATCTACTTTTTGCGTAATTTGGATACCTCTCTTTGGACAGACATACTTCTTTTATGTAATTTATATATCCTTTTTTGTAATTATACCTTATCTAGTGCTTTCCCATTTGCGTTCTATGCTATTTATGTATTTTAGAATTTATGTCTACTTATGCTTAAATTAAAATTGTAATTATAGAGAGATGATTTATAATGATCCTTTTCCTGGAAGAACGTGTCATTAACATGAGAGTGTCTTTACCTGAAGAATAATGTGGTGGTTTACCGTTTTCTTCCACATTGCAGTGTATCGCATCTGGGAAGAAATACTGCTAAAAGGGATTTTATTTTTCCACTAAGAGCAAAAATAGCGAATGAACCTCTTGGAGTCGTTAAGTTGAAAGAATATGCTTTAAGGGGAGAAGAGCTAGGCAAAATGACCATATAGGATGAGATCTGATATAAGTAAATTTAAATTAAGGTAACCAAAGACTCGGTTGTTGCTGGATACGTACTTAAATATGATAACAGTTACATATATACGTATCTTGTTCTAAACTTTTATCGTAATAGTTTGTGTTTATCAGAAACACTTTTGTTATCTTTACTTCGAAAGAAAACAGAAAGAAATAAACATAAACCGTGATTTGAAGAGCGTTTAACTACTTTAGTGAATGTGAGATATGTGGACTTGGCAATCTTGTTTCCTACTTTGCTCACTAAATGTTCAATTGTTTCTCCTACCAGTAAACATAATGCAAGACTTTCATTAATTTCATTAATCATTATATATGTTAAGAAAATACACATCGTAAACATATGCTGTAGATTGTAGACGTTCAAAGATCTTGGTATAATATACTTACGGTACATTGCCTCGATATTCATTTCGAAGATTATAGTATTCTTTTATCCTTTTCCATTGCATTTACAATATATATTTATTCAATTTTGAAAATACTTTAAAATGATAAAATGTTTTCTACGAACTATCTTTCAAAATCTCATTCGACTCGTTAGAAGAAAACATGATGATTAAATCAACTATTTAACTTCTAATTATTTTAAAGGATTGAAAATGACAAAATGTTTCTAGACTAAGGGTACTTCTCTTATTAAGGTGCGTGATATAATGATTCATAAGTGAAGCTCTGTTGCGCGAAATGCATTGTTATTCCTCCTTTCTATTATCTTCCATTTGGGCTAGTCAATATAAGTAACTTAACTTAGCATTCAATTGTTGTATATGCCAAGGCATGAAATAAATTGCGCGTTTCAAAATCCATTACATTGATCATCGATATGACTTCAGCGTATCCTGCATTTATGGAATAGCTGCGAATGAAATGTCCATCCTAGGGGCATCATGTCCAAAGGGCAAAATATGAAAACTACATTACATAAACTGTTGTCATCGCTCATCAACGATTTTATTCCGTGGCGAAAGAAGTCCGGAGTTTGTGATGCGAAGAAATCCTTAATTACTTGTTGGACCGTCGGATCATCACGGAAGGTGTTCCCACCAAGAAGTGATCTAGACGTCGGAAGAGGTGGTATCCAATGGAATAGAGATCGGGTAAATAAGGCGGATGAGGAAGGGTTTCATACTACAACACACGGAGAGCCTACACTGTTCTTTGCGCGCGTGTGGGTGGGCATAGCCATGTCTATTTACAATTTCTGGATGCTTGTGGACAGATTTGCGGTGCATTTCATGGCGTTCGGCACGGTAACGATCTGCAGTGATGGTTTCATTTTGCCTGGGAAGAAAATGAGGGATCACTTCCACCATACCATCAACAACACGTGCCGTGGGGGCAAAGGAGGTTTAGGACACCGTCCTAGACATTAAGCACGATCCAACTCTTGTTCTGAACGTTTACGATTGTCATAGCAGATCCATGTTTTATCTAAAGCGACAATTTGATGCAGAAAGCTTTCCCGCTTACTTCATACACTCAGAAAACTACACACCTCTAGAAGGCGCTTCTTGCTGGCACGTGTCAACTCATATGGCACACATAAGTACACATTTCTCACCTTACTGATCACATGGAGCCGCCGACTGACAGTAGTATGGTGTATGCTAAATCGTCTGCATTGATAGGAATACTTTTCCGAGGATCCACTTCCACGGTGTTCCTGAGCAGTTCATCCGAACATAATTTTTGTTGTTACCCACGGGGATCAATTTGCAATGATTTGTCAATCAAACGAAATTTGGCAAACCAACGGCGAATGCTGGGTATATTCGCCATTACTTTCCCAAATGCGCTGTTGTTGTTTGTTGTGACTTGCTGTGCAGAATGCCTAAGTTTGAATTCATAAAGAAAAATAACTGGCAAAAATTGTGTTGTCCACGGTGCACTTTTATACGACCCTGTTCAATAACATACTGCCTCCTGGTTCCCTGGGTACTAAAGCCTATTTACTGAACGTATACAGAGTTTGTGACGTTAGACGTGTGGCATGAGTCTATCCCTGTGTTGTGTTTTGCTAAGGTACATATTCCACCAGACGTCAAAGCGATCATTTTATTTTCACCAACCGAATATTTGAAGCAAAGAGCAAAACACAGTAAAATATTTGTGGAAACTTTTTCTATATGTGCATAAATTGGCATAGACAAAATAAAGGGAAACAATCAGTATACAAAAATGTGACACAGGAACACATATTCACAAAGGTAAAATTGAGAGCGACATGTGGTAGAGAGATAGACAGAGAAGGAGCATTACCTATAATAAGACAAAAGTGGCCTGTATTGATTCTACTTACCGCAAATTGCGCTCAGGCACTTTATTGGTTGAATCTTAACAATCACTAAAAAACAGTTGGATGGGAATTGCAAGCTTGTTCTACTGCTTAACGTATCGGAAATCTGGTTTGAAGACCCGTGTTCAAATGCTGGTGTTGTTATGTTTATATATATATATATATTTTAAAACATTCTCTTTTATGTATATACGTTTGAAAATTGAAATTAGTGACAATTGACTATGTTAGCTTAGAAAAATGAGTTTATTTGTTTTCTTCTAATACTCGCAAATATTGTTCTATACGAGCTCTTCTTTGACGCAATATGAGATCTTCTTTCCCAGGGTTTCCCCTCAGATTAACCAGGCGAGTCACCGCGTTGGTCTTTAGTAAAGCGTTAGACAGCATGTGTTAAGTAAGAAGCCAGTTACATAGTAAACAAGATGTCTCTTTCCCTGCAAAGTCAAACAGTGATACTCTCTGGTTCGTTTTAGACGTTTGTAAGAATTCGTACTGGTAATTTTCAGCAGAGGTTTTGGACTTTCCGCATTATCTTAATTCCCTTCTTCATTATTAAAAATTTTGTATTTGCTAAATAATGCCACCATAGTTTCTGTTATTTGAAATGTAAATAACGCTTTAGAATGTAGGAGTCAGCTCTATTAACCACTAAACAATGCGGGTTACTTTGTTCAAACTATGAACTAACAGGCTTATATGGAGAGTGCGACTGATATGTCACAGTTCATTGTTAATTATTCATTAACAATTGTCCGTTTCGTGTTGGCATTCGTTAGGTTTCAAGTCATGTCATTATCTATCTTCTAGGGCATTATCATTATAATCATCCATGATACGAAGTGTGTAATGCCTCCTTGTGAGACCTTCTTCACTCATGAGAAAGCGTGCTTATGCTTTGCAAGCGATAATAATAATAATCTCGTTAATAGTCTTATCTATGAAATTTCATGTACTGTATATCAAAGGACGTTTCTCTATTAGAATAACTTATGCTGTCTCCAGCTTGTTTCCTAACAAAAAAACTTCGTTGTTTCAAAAAAATAACTGATCTTGAAACCGCAGTGTACGTTTTTCAGCCATTCCTATAAGAATATAAATAGGCGTAAGCATCAACTGGAAGAAGAATAGCACATTAGTTGAGAGCTAGCTTGGTAATGGATATGACCTCTTGTCTTGTTTTCGAATTACAATCACGGTACGTGATTTTTCGCTCCATATATAAGTACTCACTGACCTCATGGAATAAATTTATACAGTGTAAAAACTTTGTCAACTTAGCACTAAACTATACAGAGAAGATTAGCCTTGTGAAGTAGTGTTAACTGGATGGCAGAGGGAGGAGTGAGGACGATGTGTGTGTGAGACAGGTTTGACTGGATTTTTGTGTGTTCATAAACTAATAATTAACCAATTGGAATTTTCGTTTTTTCCTTCTTTTCTCTCTGTGTTTCTGTTTTGGATTCGTTCTATCCTATTTTGTTTGCATCTCTACATGTTTGACTCTAAATTGTTGGCATAGTACGAAGATATATTCAGATTGACGTGTATAATCATTTTATTTCATTTCTGAAAGTTGCAATATTTTTCAAATGAAATAAACAGTATGTATATCAATTTATTTAAAAATTATGCAGATGATGCTGAACAAGTCTTCTTTGATTCTTACGCTTATTGGATCTATAATGAATATCCTGTTTGCTATGAAATCCTTGTTCATTTTGAAGCCAGGTTGGTGGCCTTCACTAAAAGCGTAAAGCAGATCATAAGTCCGTGGAGAGAAAGCAATTAATTTGTCATTTCCAAACCCTTAAACATTCGAATGTGACTGTATAATTATATCTTTCGAAGGAAATTTACCTGGCGATCGAATTACTCAGTATTACAGTTTCCCAAATCTCTTCATAATTAACTCATTATTCAACAAAATATGTATTGAAATATGTTATCTAATTTTTATCAAAATTTGGCATAATTCATTTCCATATAAAGTGACATTAACATCCTTGTTTAGGAAGGAACAATAGATTATAAACATATGTTACACATATATATTATCCTTCCAGAGACAAAATGAATAAGCTAATATCTTTCGAAATTTATTTCCAGCTTTTCCTTAATTCTCCGTACGAGTTTCCACAGATGATTGAAAACTACTTTTTCTTCATTAAAAAGGCAGAAACGAATTCTTACATTCATAAACTTACAATTATACCGACCGTGAGTTCTCCAAGTTTAAAGAGATTAACATCGCATCAGAGAAAATGTTTGTTTCATGACGAAGAGAATTTGGATGTGAGCCCCTTTTACACTCCAGTCGCCTGTAGAATCCAATGTGAATTTAAGAGGAAAATGGACGTTTGTAAATGCTCACCACCTATATTTTATAACTACGGTAAGAAATTAGAATTTTCGTGACACATATTGCTTTTGCTACAAATAAAATTTAAATTAAGCATTTCGTTCATAGCTTTAAGTGAATTAAGTGTTAGATATCTGATTTCAGATTTTAATTAGTACATTTTTAAAGGTACAGTAAGTTTGGAATAATTTGGACTAGAAAGATTTTGAAAGCGAGACTTCATTATGTTCTAGTGATCAAATATACTTGGGTGCGCTTCCGCAAGATGCAGCACAAAAGTTTAGAATAAGATTATTGTATTTAACACACTCATTTAAAAGAGATTTGATCATCTTTTGAATTACAGGTATATTTGTATGTATTTGGAACAAGAGAAGAAGACATTTTCTTTTTCTTTACGCAGAAGACAATGTTGAATATATCTGGTGTAGTAAAAAGTAATCCATTATTTTGCCAATAGATGGCTTCAGTGATCTGTATCTCGCGTTGTGTAAGTCCGATCGGGTTCAACGAGATGGCGTTCAAACGATGAGATTGCGTACTACAAACACTGTTCAGATAGTTGTGATGAGTTGACTCAGTGTTGTGTGAGCGCGCGTCAAAATGGACACTAGCAAAGAGAAAATACGCTATATTTTACAGTTTTTCTTCGATAAAGGCGAAAACGCAAGCCAGGCGGCTGGAAATGTGAATAGTGTTTATGGTCCTGATACTGTAACAGCCAATACCGCGCAATTTTGGTTTCGTCGATTCCGTGCCGGTAATTTTGACGTCAAAGATGTACCACGCACTGGAAGGCCAAGTGTCGAA
>JAGDQP010004366.1:47772-64771 GCA_022664845.1 Lepisma saccharinum
TATATATATATATATATATATATATATATATATATATAATTAGAGAATAGCATATAAATGAATAATTAGTGACAACACAAATTTAATCTATAAGTTAAATTTCCGCACAAAAATATTTTACTTATTATAAAGACTACAAATGTATCAGGTTTGACAAAGGTTACTTGATGGAGATAATATTAATCCCGTTTATAAATTTTTCCATGAAAGCAGACTTGGAGAAAAATGTGTATCCTTCGTGTCTATAATATTCATTGAAATATGTTCATAAGCAATATATTATGTATTAGTGCATAGTTTCGTTCATTAGATGATCTTTAATACATGTTTGGAAAGTAGTTCGTATTAATTCTTGGATTAACGAAAAAAAATGAATAGAAGGACATGTTTCTGACTGGTTCAGAATTATAGTACAAGCTTGTTCCTTTGAGCTTAGTAAACAAATTGAAATCTTTATCGGCTTATACTCTGAAATTTTCACTTTGCAGCACTATAATGTTCAAAGTATTCCTTCCAACATTACAAGATAGTGTCTTGATAGTTTAAAGTTTTCGTTCTATTTACGTGCAGAGGTTTTGTAATTAACAATTACTAACGTTATGGAACAGTTAGTGGTTTGCACAGTTGAATTGTACCATTGAAATACAAAAGGTTAATAGCATTAATCTCTTTTCTTGCCGCAATGGACTCATAGGAACGCAGAAAAGCGGCATCAGAATTTTATATTTAGTTTTTTGCCTTTTTGGAATATCTGAGTAAATTAAAGCAACTTGTAGCCTAATATCAATAGATCTTTAGACGGTTATTTAATGTCTGTATTCAATATAATTTTCGTATCATTACTTTGATCTGTGTACATCTACTTCACTTTGGAATTTTGAAACAAAGAAATGTATGCTGACAACAGCCAAGTTCTTGATTTCTTCACTGATAGTTGTTTTGATCTGTGAAATGCTTTTATCTGTTGCTTTGGATGAATCATCCTCACTTTTGATATTTTTCTTTGATACTGGTTTACCTAGGTGAACAAGAAAGTATTCTGACTTGTATGCGTCTATGCTTAGTCGTTCCATGATATTTGAAGGTCTAGTTTCAGATATAGCGCTTTCCTCGCTTTCTATTGGCTTCTGTGAAGTACAGTTCGTTGATGTTACTGCTGGTGGTGTTATCCTTTGTCTTCAAGTCTCGCATTTAACTTTCAAGTTACGAGATCTCGTATTTAAGACTAGTTTAGACTGTAGATCGCCAATTGCTTATGACCAATCGGACCTTATTTCAAGCGAAAATTAGAGAAATCTTCTGTCTTTCTTTTGGTCTTCCCAAATAAATTAAGCCTACGTAATATTTAGAACTTTGAACATGACTTTTTTGGTATTATACTTTCAATTTTGAATAGAAATATTGCTATGAAAAACAACCTATGTTGGCATCGCATCTAAGACAGTAAAGCCTTCCTTTATGTAGTTCCTTAACATTACCAGTATTACGAAGCGGAATTACAGCATATTCCGGGATAAAGAGTCTATGAATTGGTACCTCGGAAAATTAGGAAGTTGTCGTACTAACTTGATGTCGTTTAACACGTCACGCCTCCTCAACAGCATGTTATAAGGATTTGTGATTTATGTATCACGATTTGTGTTTTATGCATGCGTTTTATGCCTCTTGATAGCAACGCTATACAAGAAGGGACCTTATAATCAGACTCAGTCCTTCCGTCTGTGAGCGTCCACTAATTAAATCTCAGAAACCATAAGATGTAGAAAAGTGCTTGAGGTGTTTTTGGAAATGTATTAACTAAACCAGCTCATAGCCTGTCTGAATTGTATTGATTTGTGCAATGGTTCAGTGCTGCTAACTTAGTTTTTGGAATAATTCAGTTGCTTCCATTCTGTTAGATCTATTCGCACCAAACCTGGCATAAACATTATTCGAGACAATAGAAATTTAACGTAGGTTTCTACGTTAGCAACCCAACTTACCAGTTTTGCCAACCTATGTTTTTTAAAATTATATTTTTACATAAAACTTTCATTACATTAGAGTAGCAGCATTTAATTTTGCTTAGAATAAGCAGAAACACAATATAAACACACAGTTAGTGTCTTGTCGCTATACACTCTGTTGTCAGTGTTTCCAACCTGTGACTAGAAAATATATATCATAAACCACAGAGGCGTCGTTTAAAAGATCTTGTCTAGGCTGGCTCAGAGCAGGGGAACTGTCTTGATTTGTGCAGTGGTTCAATCTTGCCAACCTATTGATTTTAATAATTCAATTGCTTAAAGTGGTTCCATTTTGTTAGATCTCTTTGCACTAAACATTGTATGAATATCATTCGATACAGTAGAAACTTATTGTGGGTATCCAAGCCCCTAAGCACCCCGTTTGTAGTGTTGCAAATCTCTGTTCAAAATACTATTTTAAACCAGAACGTGTAAAGACGTAGTTCTGGTGTCGTTGAAGATAACTTGGCTTGACCAACTCAGAGTCACCGGAACCGTCCTAATCAGACGCAACAGTTGTAAGTGTTGCCAGTAATTTTAAAAATCAATATATATATTTCTCAATTTACAACAATATTGCTAGTCTTATTTGCACCAAACCTGACATAAAGATTATTCAAGACAATAGAAAAGTACTGTCGGTTTGCCGGACCATAAGTACTCCCGTTGTCAGTGCTGCCAAACTATTTCATAAAAAGAATGTTTGCGCACCTAAGATGCTAACAAGGGACCGAGCCCTTGCGATTTTTAGTAGAATTGCGGCGGCCATTTTGTTGTGGATTTCGAATTAACCTCTGAAGGAGAGGATACATTATTTACCCCGACACCTAACATGTTATATTCATAATGTATAGTCGCATTTATATATCTTTGGTATTGAATTAATGAAATGATGCCTAAAGGCCACAAATAAAATAATAATAATAATAATAATAATAATAATAATAATAATAATAATAATAATAATAATGAATGAAATATAAAATATGTTCATCGTTCGGGTGGAAACAGTTTTAGACTTCAGGAACAAAATGTTATCAAGAGTTATAGAACGTCACTGTTCGTCGGTCCGTCAGAATCTATAAACACTCCACTATCCCCTCAATGGACTTCGCCTCACTTGATTGAATATTAATGACAAGCTGTATTGTGCTATATTTTCTGCATATTTACTAACATGAAACGACTAAAAAGTGGTCAAAGTATTTTCTACCACTAAATTTGGGCAACATGAGAGAAATGTTTAACTGTTACAAAAACTTAAAACAGTCTAGAAGATAAGGTGTCATATTGAAAGAATATTTTAGGTTATATATTTCAATTGAATCACTGCATAATATGTGCTTTTACTGTACACATTTAACTTAAAACTTTAATGCGATATTATAACCCATAATGACGGTATTTGACCCCTAAAATTTTGAAAAGAACGTATTAAAGTAGAACACTTCTTAATATATCAAGACGTAGACAGAAATTTTGAAAGTAGCGTTTTCACTGATTTTATGCAGATTATTGGTTTTTAATATCAAACCCCTGGAAAATGTTTTAAAATAATATTTAGTCAATTCATAACATTTAACAATTTTGTACTTTGTATAAGAAATGTATGAATACGAGTCGTATTACAGTGACAATTTTCCTTCTAATACACCACATGACAAATATTGCAGTACAGAAAAGGGTTATAACAATATCCTGCCATTAAACATTTTTGAACGTTTGTGCTTTTCTAGGTGAAAGAATTCATATTATTTTCTGGAGAGAAATTGTATACCAGGAACATCAATGATCTAAATTGTAACGTATTATTGTATTGTAATTACAAAATTTAATGAGATTTCTAACTGGTTGAAAGAGGTGGAAATAGACTTCTTTGGTGGTACGTGGCATCGCATATTGGTATGTGCGCTGGCACTCTGATTTACACTTAAACCTGAGTGTGATTTGAATTCTAGTTGTTAGCAGGTCTTGTTCTACGTAAATCACAATAATTCAACCAATGAAGAAATTCAGTAAACGGGTTTAAGACTAACAGGAATACGTCACATATCCTCTTTAGTTGCCATTTACAAAACAATTAATTTAACTTAAGTTTCGGATTTTTTATATAATTTGTAATTGTTGAGAAACTTATTCGAAATTTTTCACTCTTCTAGGAAAATACCAAACATGTGATGTGAAAGGCCTGGCTTGTATTGAAAAGGCAGAAAGTAAGTTCTAATAAATTATCTGCTTGATCTAAAATATTCAACAGTTAAGTTTAAGCTTCTAAATGAGATAAGTGTGTCAAAATATCAGAAAAACATATACATTTTTAGAATATAAGAAAATTAACCAAGATGAAGGATTTCACTCGATTATACTTGAGTATACTGTGATTTAGCAGATTTGCGCTATACATTTTTCAACTTTTGTCCAAATCCATATTAACAATAACACTCTTAAAACTTTAATATACTGTACATGTCAGAGGCAATTAAGAGAAGCAGTTGACGTGTAACGTATAAAAGAAAATATGTGTAATGCCTCCAAGGTTAAACTTATATAAAGTGAACAATATATGTACTTATAGACAGCATAGTCCTCAAAATAAGACTACACACATCAGAATATATTAAAAATGAAAATGTGTTTTATGTTTAATTACCTTTTCCATAGTAGATCTCTCAAGAAGCAAGAGCTGTGAATGTCCCTCAGCATGTGAAGATGAAAATTATGACTCATTTCTCATGGCAAGTACAAAGTGAGTATATCAGTTTCCATTATTATAATATACAGTATAGTATTTATAATAGCATATAATTATAGAATTATGTAAAGATAAGTATAATGATCTCTTAAAATTTATTTAACAACTTAGGAATATTAAAAAAGTGTTGTGATCATTGAGCACCACTTTACCATCGGAATGAAAAGCGAAAACTTTACCATAATATCCGTATATGTATGCAGTAGCGGCGCAAGGGCGAGGAAACCGGAGTTCTCGCCCCGGGCCCCAAAGTCTCGGAGTGGGACGGTATCGAGAAAACTGGAAGAAAATCCTCAAAATTAAATTTCAAAAATAAGCTTGAAAACCATCCTATGTTGTTATAAAATGTATAAAACACATTAAACTACTTCGAGTGTAATTCTAAAACGCATAATCATTATTGCAATTCTGCTCAAATTTGCCCATGTTTTCCACATTTTCGGAACGCGGTTATGTATATTTTTAGTCTGCAAATAATTTGTTATGTAAAGATAGTAGGCAGAGCTGTTGTGAGGTGTTTCAGTCCCCGAAGCATATATAAAAATATCGCAACTTGTTTTTATTGGAATTTTATTTACTTTCATTATAATATATTGTATAGGAATTGAAAAAAATAAATGAAATAATCCGCATGCCACTTATCTCATAAAATTTGTGAAAAAAATATTCTAACAACTCCAATTCCCCGTGATTTGCACGACAAAAGACGGACGTTTTCAACGTGGCAAATGTTTATTTCGGCGCTTAGTACATTTGAAGTCTTTCTTTTTCGACGCCCCCGATTTGGGTCCCGCCAGCTTTGGTGCCAAAAAAGTGCCCTCACAAGACACTTATGGTAGGTTTTCTAGTTCGGCTACAACGCAGTCATATCTTTAATGTAGTTGAGAGCTCTGTGCTAACGTTTTTTTTTAATAATATATCCTTGGCGTTTAATAATTAGAAGTGTATAACAAGTGTTTGTGTTAATTTTTCCTAGCATTTGTGGAGCTTGGATAAGTACCCGTTCGGAAATGGACGCCTGGAAAGATAATTGCTAGTTGGTGTTTATTACATAGTTACAAATTTTACATTTTTCGTTACGTTTGTTTCGGCGTGCGTTGAAGTATGTTTCTTGCATTTTATTAATAGTGTTCATAATTATTTTTATAGAATGCTTAAGGAATTACATTGCTTCAAAACAAGCAAGCTAGTCTTGATATCATCAACAGCATTTATTTTCAGGGTTTCTTTCACTTGTATTACTCATACGTATAATGAAATACGTATATAATAGCACATATAGATCATTGTATTACATTTGAGTGTAACGAAGGAAGTACAACGTACTGTTAAGAAAAATTAGGGTATATTGATTTTTATATTTTTAACAAATTAGAGTCAATATGCGTTTTTTGTAATTTTCATAAGTCCCCCACGAGCCTCCGAATTAAATATTCTGGAAGAAACACTGTTTGTTTTGTACCTAGGCAGACCTTATTAACCCATTTAATTTTCACCGCGATAGCTAAATTTATGAAGAAATATCCTGCGATATAAGCAAACCGTTAAACAACTGTTTTAGCGCTTTCGTTAAGATGAAATATGCTATATCCCATATATCCGTACTACGTGAAAGTGAAGCATATAGCACCTCTAAACCCCTGACTAAGATCTAACCAAAACTTCTTCAGCGTTCAGACGGTATTAATTTCGCCGTCTTTTTTTGGGGGGGAGGGGTGTTTCGTCCCGCTGTGCTCCGGTCTCCAAAAGTGAATAATGTTCATTAAGATAAATCAGTAGAGCACCTCGATGGTGGTTGGTGACGCAGTAACTATGCCGTCTCAGGACTGTTACTTGTGCGCTTACCTGTAATCAGATGGTTGAAAAGCGTGACTGTCCACAATCTCAATATTCATTATCATGCATGGGTTATAGCGAGTAAACGGGAAGTTCTCCTTGTTGGCTTGTGAGTCCCCTAGTTTCTCGAGAGGCTTACGATATTATGGGGATATTATGGCCAATAGTAGCAGTCTGCGCTAACGACTCTATTCGTGAGAGGGCCTCAATCAAATTCACTTGCTCTGGGCACCAGATTGCCTTGCGTCGCAACTGTATGTATGCATCATTTTTAAGGGGATACTGAGCTAAAATGAGCCACCCTTATACACTCCTCGCTATTAGAAATGCAACACCAAGAGGGAGAGAAGATGTCAGCCCCAAATTTGCAGATAGATACCGGAAGGTATATATAGAAAATGATTCCGCTTACCGCTCTGGGCGATGCGTGACAACGTGATGACAGCGGAACAAACTTGACGAAGATCAGTATCCCGTAGGCTCACCGTGGGCGCTCAGAATGGCTGCAAAAAGTCGAGGGGTCCTTGTTTTTCCTCTTGGGTATGGAAGCCATGCGTTTTTGAGACGATGCCACAGCTTATCAGATATAGCTGGAGAGGTTGCTGGCGTGAAAGTCGTTGTGGAATCATCGACCAGACATGTTCAATCGGCGAAAGATCAGATTGACGCGCAAGCCAAGGAAGCAGGGAACATTCTGTCCAAACAGGAAGACTTTGACAATAAGTGCCACATGCGGGCGCGCACTATATTGCTGGAACGTGGTGTCCGGCATGACCTGTACTCAATCGATCACAACCAGGACTAGCACACTGTCAATGTACCGGTGGCTTGTCTCATGTCTGTCCATGCGTAGAAGACACGAACCAGCATGGAATGTAATTTCATCCCACAACATAACACCCGGTGACGGACCGACGTAGTGATACAAAACACAGGCGTCGCCCAGCCTAGTATCACAGTACCGCCAGATACGGATGCAGCCATTATGATGCTACAGGCAAAAGCGTGATTTGTCTGAAAAGGGGATATTCTGCCTTTCGGCTATCCATGTCTGACGTTCGAGACACCATTGTAGTCGCTTATACATATGCTGTGCAGTCAGCGGAAGCCACAACAATGGACACCGTGTAAATATGCCCCGCTTTGCTAAACCACGTAGAACTGTTCATGGGGACACTGGGCGCTGCGAAACACACACCAGTGAGTGCGCCAGTGTTTGGGATGTGGATGTTCGATCCGCCAGTGCTATACTCACAAGCCATCTGTCCTCGTGACCCCTGCTGTGGTGTGGTTGTGGGGTTCCGGCATGTCGTTAAGTAGTGCCTTTGTGGAACCATCGAGTAAATATGCCCAGAACTGTGGTACCACTTTGTCCAATGTGAGCATCAACGACGCAGAAAGATAAACTGCACTCGCGATATTTCACAAAGGTGGAAAACCTGCTGGCAGGGCTACCACATTTTACGACTAGACATCTTTTGACCATATACGCCCACAAACACCACACTAACAGTCGACTACCACTGCACTTCGACTCTCTGAGATGCCTCTGATTGTTGTTTCTAGATGGCATACCAGGCTCTCTAATGCAATACGAAGTTGTCGAGCTAAGCAGTTGTTTGTCTTTCTATACTCTACATGTTCTGTATTATTCATTAGCCCAATATCCCCAATCTCAACGGTGTTGACTTTTAATGGAGGAGCAGCAGAAATTGTGTTAGTTCTCGGACATCTAGCAGTACTTCTAGTATTAAGAGCATGTGGAAGTTTAATCGCTTGTGTCAAAGACAAACAAGGATGGTTTTAATTAAGAAAATATATACAATTATCATCATCCATCATTTTTCCAATATTTTCATGATTTTATACATAAAATACTGTTTTAGAAAAACACAACAATATTTTTATTTTTTTGACAGTGATTTCTATTTTCCTGGCAGTAGTTTTTCAAAGATATTCTTAGAGGTGGTTGTTACTGAAAATAATTTTTCATAAACATTGCTTGTTCTGTTTCAATGTATTACACTTCAGAAATGTCCGAATCACTTAGAGACAGACGGTTCTTGATCACATTTTTGGAATCTTATTGAAAATGGAGTGCAATTTAGATGCCATATTATCTACATCATTACATTAATTTTACATGAAAACTTTAGGTTTAGGCTATTTAGATTTTAATTATTAACTATAAACAGTAGAGCAAAGCTAGTATATTTTCATTTAACTGTCCTTACCATATTTTCAAATTTATTTGAGAAAGGAGCCTCAGGCCTAATTCAGATTTTAATAATTCAATAGGCTACACACAGTACAATAGGCTTTGACATACATACATTTTGACTAAATTCCTTACCATATTTTCAAAACATGACAAAGCTCGTAATACGTTGAGCAATGAGGATATATTATCACTGAATAGTCTTTTAAGAACATTTGTAACAAGCGAAGTAAGTTTATTCCACTTTATTCCAATCAGCACCAGTAAGATAAGTGCACTTTAGGTGAAACCAACCTATTTTTACAACTGTCATATTTCACAGACATTTCATCATCCAGAATTGCAAAGTCATTAATTATTTCTGAACATTCTTGACAGATGACTCAATCTCCGTAATCTATTGCTTTATCTGTTTCCACTTTTCTGTTTTTGTTCTGTTTTGCCTTTGCTTTAACTTCTCCTGTGTCTTTTTCTCGTTCTTCTCTTTCCTTCTGGCATTTTTCTTCTTTATCTTGTAAAGCCGTGATGTACTCTGGAGAACTTTTTTCCAGTCGAAGTCTCTCCGTTTTTCTCTTCCCAGATGAATTTTTCAATGGACATTTTGGCCAAAAGGGACGTTTCTTAGTTGTCGAGCTAATATAAATTTTCCGCTTTGTGTCTGGAGTTTTTGGCAGGCAAATTGGTTGTTGTGGTGTTGTTTCTGGAATAAGCTGTTGCACTGTTGGGTCAGGAATTGTCTGTTGCCCTGTTGGGTCGGGAACTGGCTGTTGCACTATTGGTTCAGGAACTGGCTGTTGCATTTTGGTTCAAAAATTGACTGTTGCACTTTAGTTTCAGGATTTGTCTGTTGGACTGTTGGTTCAACAACTATCTATTGCATTGTTGGTTCAGGAACTGTCTGTTGCACTGTTAGTTCAGGAACGGACTGTTGCAGTTTTGGTTCAGGAACAGTCTGTTGCACTATTGATTCACAAACTGATTGTTGGACTTTTGGTTCAGATATCAGCTGACTTGTGAACGGTTTAGGTGATGATACCTGCAAATTCAATACTCATGCTGGCTGTTCAATTAATTCAGAAACAGATCTTGTGAAGTAACATCATTAGAAATATGAACTACAGGGAGTGAATTAATAACTCTTCTAATGCAGTTACACTAATCATTGTATCAGATTCATTTACAGGTAAAAGATGGGAATGGTTTCTTGGCTCATAACTGAAATTATCAAGCACTTCAATTATTACATATGGGTCAATACCAGCTGCTGAAAGTTTGTCCTGTATGGCATTTATCACTTTTCTGGTACTTCGAACATCTTGTTGCGTAATGCTGGACGTTGATGTTTTACTTTGTTGGCATTTAGTGCTGATGCCAGTACTTTTATCAGAGATGCATTTGGTGTAATATACTGCTTTTGGATTAAACGGAAAGATTCCACAACGACGAAAACCGTTTCTTATTATGCTTTCAGTAGTTAATCTTATCAGAACTTGTTTTAGAAGTGGGGCAAAAGTAACTCTTGTACTCGTAACAGACTGGTTGGTTGATGTTGTCATTAATTAATGATTGAATTCATTAATTATTTTTTTCAATTTGCCTTCAAATGATTGGAAATTGCAACATCGCATGGCTGCGTTATGTGAGTAGTATTTGGTGGTAAACAGTACTGAATAATTTCATGTTCGAGGCAAAATCTACTGATTTCCAGAGTAAGGTGTGTTTTGTGACCATCTATTAGAAGAAGCAGTTTTTTGATGTTATGGTTTACAATCCAAGGGTCAAACGCATTTGCTATCCACTTAAAAAAATATTTCACTTACCAGCCAACCCGATTCAGACCTTCCTACAATAAAGTCTGGTGGAATGTTGGCCAACACATCTCTTGGGGTATTTCTCTTGTAGGGATACACGATCATTCAAGAAACAATGTGACCTGAGGCACTAAATGTGCCCAAAACAGTTAAAGTACCTTTCTCGTTCTTGACCACTTCATACACATTCTTCCATCCTTTAGGATCTAACACTTTCTTCAGTTTTGGACAAAGCTGAAAGTAGCTTTCATCAGAATTGAATATTCTCTCAAGGTCTTTGAGCACTTAAGAAAACTCATTTCGCATTATGTAATCTTCAAATTCATTGAACCATTTTCGAATAATAGCCTCACTAACACAGGAACGTGGAACTGTCAAGGCTTCTGCGGTACGTGTGGCTACTTCTGGGTTTCTTCTTAAACATCCATTGTACCATGTTTGTCCAGGACGGCCATCTTTAAAAGGCGTTTTTCGTTCTTTTTCTTTGATTATACTCCGAACACTATATAGTAGGTCATGCTCCTTTCTTGGGAAACTGTGCCAATTCGATAAGACAGTTGGCAAGACTTTTTCTTCTTTTTTCGTCAGGTACGATTCTGGTCCTGGCCTGCACATTTCCTTACTAGTTTTCCAAGCAGTTTGTCATTTATTGTACTCTTGGGAACTCCATAACGTTGTTCAGCAACTCTGATAGTTCTTTCTCTCTCACACTTTGCACTGCCCTTCTTAAATCAAACTCAGTGTAATTCCTTTTGTTAGCAGTTTTACACTTCTCCACAAAACGGGATCGTGGTCTGTCAGGACCTGTTAATCAACAACAAATATTTTAAGTAAAATCAAGACCTACAATGCACTTTATAAAGAACATTTATAGCCTAGCCATGGCTCTCTATTGTAATTTGCGCACTGGCTTAAGAGAGTAGTGAAAATTGTCTGATAATGTTGGTGCTTCAGAATATCGAGGGTTCTATCACTTGAGACGGATCCTCTCTCCCTCATTTTTAATACTTTTCAAAATATTTCCAAAACTGTAGAGTATTATCAAAAATGTAACAACACGCTTGTTTACTTTACCTTGAAAACCACTTTCTTATTATTTTTATTACTGGTAATCAATATTTTTATCATTATTTATATTAAAACCTTTTTAAGAATCGCGTTAAGATGGCTCCTTCTTTCACCTACCCCTTAACCCTCCATTTTTAACATTTTTCAAAATACTGTATTTCAAAAACTAAGAGTACTATCACAAATGTAAATTCATAGCGCACTGGAACTTACAAATTACTATGAAATACAATAGACCGCGATTTGCAGATTTTGTCCATTGATCAATGATAAGTTTTCAAAGATTATGGCGTCATTGTTTAATTGAAGTCTCAGCACTGATCATTCAAGAAGATTTTGAGATCGCTGTACATTGTATTTCATAGCAATTTGTAAGTTCTAGTGCGCTATGAACTTACATTTGTAGTAGTACTCTTAGTTTTTTAAAAAATATTTTGAGAAATGTTAAAAATAGAGGATGGAGGTGTGGATGGAGACGTTTTAATATAAACAATGATAAAATTTTGATTACAGTAATAAAAGCAATAAGAAAGTGGTTTTCAAGAGAAAATAAACAAACCTGTAGTGCCTACTATAAAGTACTGAAATACTGACTACAATTACTAACAAAGTTCTACTTTGTTGTTTGATAATATTGTTCCCAACCATTTCCAAAACAATTTATCCACCGCTCACATTCCTGTACAGGCATGAATTCTATCCTATTTCGCCACAAGAATCTTGCGTTTTGTATTATTACAAGTGTGTTAATAATGAAATTTTATCGTGTCCGATAATTCATGTTGAATATTTCAATTACCGGACATGATCGAGTTGTTACAGAAAAAGGTGTAAGAAAACTAAAAGAAATAACTTAAGGCAAATGCACTTTTTCGTAGAGAATAAGAGCTAAATTTAAATCGTTTTATGTAAAAATAACACTTTTTAGTTAGGGGACACTGTTTGTCCGAAAACTAAATAACATGCAGCTGCTCTTATGCTAGTTTCCGGACGTTATATTTTCACTCACAATCACATAAAAACTTATTTTAATTTATTGTCAGCACAAACCTAGACACACTAAGAAAAGCATTAATAGCGTGCAACTTACCTTGCTGTCCATATTTATCCCTTATATCGCCCAAAATGTCGAAACGTAAATCACGCTTGCATCTCACCAAGCGCTGCACAAAAGGAGGCGAGAGAGGCAAACCACGATTTCATTCGCTGACAGTGACGTGTTTCCAGGCTTCACATATAAAACCTGATTTGTGATTGGTTGGAAATATCCTGAGCTTCTGTTTTCTACATTCATTGTTTTTTTACAAGCAGAAGCAGGTATAATATTGCCACTTTTACATTCAACTGTCCGATAAATAACACTGTCCGATAACTAGCACAATTACTATATATATATATATATATATAGAAATATATATATATATATATATATATTGGGGTGAAAGGAAGAGTGATGCAAGAATTCTACTCACAAAAGAAGTGATTTCTATTTTGGGAGTTACTTTCTTTGTGTCACTATGGCGAAAGTATTGCCTTTGTAATAAAATTAAGAGACAGTATCCTTCCTTCCGCCTGCCTTATTTTGTAAGGCTGACTATAAAAAAAATTGTAACACGAACCATCTATGCCGATGCTCCTCTCTCCTGCACACGCACTATAACGTGTAGGAGACACGTGCACTGTAATATTCTTGATAGAAAGTACATTTTAAGTTACCATGGGAACGTGGAGGTTAGATAAAATTAGGTACAGTCATGTACATTTACATTTTTCTCCTTTTAGTCATGCCCAGATGAGTGGAGCAGCGGCGGAGAGTATTCTCCGTACGGGCTCATATTTAAAAAGTGTCACGTGTCACTATGGCGGAAGGATACAAGATCGATTTTGCTCCATATCTCGAAAACCGTAACTCCTATCAAAAATCTAAGCTTGGATTTACCCCCATTATCATGGTAGCCCGCAATGGACCCCAAAAACTTCCCGGTACCACCCATTTGGGGCTAAAACAAAAAGACACACAGAATGACGGACATACCTTTCTATCGTTTGTGAAAATTTTGTGATTCGATTAAAAAGGTCGCAACTTTTGAACCGCTCCACTGATTTTAACATATGATACACCCTTTCAAAAGGAATTGAAGCGTAGAATAAGATCCTTTAAGTTTCGGCTGCCTATATGTTCTGGGGTCTGTGCTATCCTAATAAATGTGAATTTTTATATTTATTTCAAAGCGCCATAGGGGGGTCCCAAGGAGATTCCATCGACCCATTTTTTTCCTGTGTCTTAGTATTGGAAAGAGCTTTCAAAAGTAATTTCAAGCATCAAAATCGGACTTATTCTTCGGTAGATCCGAAACTAACTGTATACTATCTTAGTGCCACTAACAGTGTCCTTTGCCAGCGTCACTCGAAGAACTGCCGTTCTTCATGATACAGGATGTAACAAAAGTTCCTTGGCATAGGCCAACTTCGTTATAAGTGCAGATACGAAAACATGTAAGAGGGAAAAGTTGCTGGAAATGATCGGTTTGCAATCTAAAGTAGTTGAATTTTCCAACCGCCCTGGTGGAGCGCTGAATGGGAACGAAAAATGCAACGTTGCCAGTCGTACTGTGATAATCATAGGCGTATTATGTCATGTAGTAATGAAGCGGAAAGCAAGGAAGAAGTATGCCGAAGGGAAGGAACAAGAATACTACACATCTCGGTTGCAATCATTACCCTAGTGGGGTTCAGGGGTGGGTAAGGGTAGGGGTGATGAAATTCGTAACGCGTTATAAGTTGAAAGTTGTAAATGTCATACATAATATGTGGGCCAAACGTCACAGGTGAGTTTCGGACAACAAAAGATGAAAGAATGTTCCAATAAACATGGATTCTACGCTGCCTCGTTTTCGAGA
Source organism: Lepisma saccharinum (assembly GCA_022664845.1). Classification (NCBI taxonomy): domain Eukaryota; kingdom Metazoa; phylum Arthropoda; class Insecta; order Zygentoma; family Lepismatidae; genus Lepisma; species Lepisma saccharinum. Next base: position 62,364 of record JAGDQP010004366.1, read on the forward strand.
TACTGGTTACCAACTTGGAATCCACAATCGACGTCTGACGATTGGAATTGACGAAAAAGACTTGGAACCCTTCGGTAGGTGATCTCTGAAATCATAACAAGCAAGGAAGTCCTCTTGCAGTGTGTTCGAATTCTTGTACGTGTAAGAAATATATGGTTGCCAACTGTGTGAGGCATTATCGAGTTGCCAAATAATTTATGAAAAAGGCGGCAAATGACAAATGTACGCTGGTAACCTGATACCTACAGGAGTGGGACACATGATCAAGCACACATAAGCAGTATCGCACAAGCTGCGTTGCCACTGCAACACAAACGCATAGTTTGTTAACTGGAACAGATGCCATTTATCGCATGCAAATCTGTGGTATAAATAATCAATGAAACTAAGCGAAAGTTGATTTGTCAGTGTTGCCAACTACGGTAGCTACGAAGCTCGAACATGGAGAAAGTACGGTGTCCGAGTCGAGGAACGAACAAAGTTATTGCAACATTGCAACAACACAAGGTATTGCTATTAAACTGCTAGTCACCTATTTTGTATTGCACGAATCTGAGGCTGAGCAGGTTCGAAACCGAAGACCATCCCGATGAAGGTATCAATGTTTTGCCTTACTTTCATAATCCCTGTCACGAATTTTAGGTTTCTTTCCTCATACACAAGGTAGAGTTAATTCGTTTCGTCAATCACACAGTGCATTTCAGTGTATTTCCCTCAGCCACATCAGATACACATATGACAAAGTATCATGAATACGTAGTGTTGTGTCTAAGTACGAAAGGTGACAACACGTTACCTCGATGAGTGGATAGGTGCCTGGGCTCGAATCCCACATTAACATGCGTTTCTTATGGTTTTTTTGAGGTCCACGATTTTCAATGTCGGGTATAGTGGCATACGCATAAATAAGAATTACACATCCAAGGTACAGAAATCATATTGAAGTATCGTCTGGAGGGTATGGAGGATTATTATGCAGTGTTGCAACCCGAAAAGTGGTATTTTCGTATCTCTCGGGAAACGTTCGAGATGTCGATTCCACACAAACACCATCCGGATTGTTGAAGTATAGGAACAATGTACATGATGTTTTCCACATTAAATCATATGGGACATTTTCTTTCTACGCTATTCATAACTGTACCGTTTTGGGTGGCTCCTCTGTCACACCAGTTACGAACTGCATGCTGTGTACTCTGTTGTTTACTCCCTACATTGAAGTCTTTCATTCTACAGTATTGATGTTGTGCTACATTTGTTCGTTTCTCGATACGGACACCGTACTCTCTCCATGTTCGAGCTTCGTAGCTACCGTAGTTGGCAACACTGTCAAATCAACTTTCACTTAACTTCATTGACTACTTATACCACAGCTTTTCATGCGATAAAAGGTATCTGTTCCAGTTAACAAACTAGTGGTAACATTGTTTGTGCGACGCTGCTGATGTGTGCTTGGTCACCTGTCCCCCTCCCGTAAGTATCAGGTTACCAGTGTGCATTTGTCATTTGCTGCCTGTTTCTTTAATTATTTTGTGGTGATACTCGATAATGCCTCACACAGTTTACAACCCTGCATTCTTACACGCACAGGAATTCGAACACACTGCAAGAGGACTTTCTTGCTTGTTATGATCTCAGAGATCACCTACCGAAGGGTTCCACATCTTTCTCGTCCATTCCAATCGTCAGGCGTCGATTGCAGATTCCATGTTGACAAACCTGTATCTCTTACAGGCACCGATATTCGACAATCTCAAGAAGACTGTATTGCTCTTTTTGGTATCAGGAATAACCTCCCGATGTTTGTCCACATCTTTGTCTTCAATTCCACTGGTCAGGAGGCAATTTTGGATTCCAAGTTGGCAACCCGTATCTCGAAAACGAGGTGGCGTAGGAACCATGTTTATTGGAACGTTCTTTCTTTTTTTTATTGTCCGAAACGCACTTGTGACGTTTGGCTAACATGTTATGGCATTTACAACTTTCAACTTTTAACGCGTTACGGATTTCATCATCCCTACTCCTACCCGCCCCTGAACCCCACCACGGAAATGATTGCAACTGAGATGTGTTGTATTCTTGTTCCTTCTCTCCGGCATACTTCTTCCTAGCTTTCCGTTTCATTACTACATGACATAATGCGCCTATGATTATCACAGTACGACTGGCAACGTTGCATTTTTCGTTCCCATTCGGCGCTCCACCAGTGTGGAGCCCAAACGGCTGGTCCGATTTGGAAAATTCAACTAATTTAGATTGCAAACCGATCATTTCCAGCAACTTTTCCCTCTGACAAGTTTTCGTATCTGCACTCATAACCAAGTTGGCCTATGACCAGGAACTGTTGTTACACCCTGTATATCTATCTATCTATCTATCTATCTATCTATCTATCTATCTATCTATCT
>JAGDQP010004366.1:64781-85760 GCA_022664845.1 Lepisma saccharinum
TCTATCTATCTATCTATCTATCTATCTATCTATCTATCTATCTATCTCGAACGATGGGGTAACATTCGAGAATTTTGGTGTGAATGAGAAATTGCAGAAAGTTTTGCGAGCTAATAGTCCAAGAATTTGCAATAATAATGAATTTATAATGAAATTAAGAAATTATCACAAATGAAAAAAAAATATTGGTACAAGGACGATAGGCATATACCTAATTTCTTAAACTAAGAACATGCTCATAACATAGCGGATCATTTGTGTTATCCATAAATATTTAAAAATTAACATCTGTGAAGAATTGAGCTCAAAAGAAGTTATTTGCCTAAAATTTATTTGCCCAAAGAATTTATTTACGTTAACTATGTTTTAATGTAACGGTAGCAATTATAATGCTTTATTTGAAAGTTTGATTTAAGGGAAGAGTTAACACAATTGTGAGAAATTGTTAACTCTATTAAACTTTAAGGATCACAAAACCTCTAAAGAATTCTAAATACTTTTGGATATTACACATATTTTCTCGGTATTAATAAACCCTTTCAAGTTATTGGAATTCTGAGAAACATGTTTTGTCTGAAATTATTTCAAGAGCAGAAGTTCGTTTTTAAGTTGATGCTAGTACCGAAAGGTTTGTAGCTAAAGAGGGGTAGCATTGATAATGAAGGAATTGCTTGTTTAGAATTAAAAGCATAATTTTATTTTCATTCACATTGTCCAATAGTTATCCACTAGCTGACTTGCCCGCTCTTTGGAGCGGGGTGTATTAAATATTTCACCACACTAACAGTTGCCCTACTACTAATGCTAAAACAACAAAATGAACTAATACTACTGTAACTGCTACATCACTACAAGCACTACTACTATTAGGCCTACTACTAATACTACTGATAATACTATAACAAGATTTATCATTATAAACAATGGCATTACTACTTTTATCATAGATCGCAGCATAGTTACCTCCGGTGACTTAAAATAACTAAAGCGTGTACGCCTGGAGGCAAAGAACAGTATGCACAATTCTGTTGAAACCAATGCTCGCATGTAGATTTAAATCGTGTTAAAACAAACGAACAAAGAGACAGACATTCGGTTTTATACATATTGCTGTCAACAATGGGTTGACTGTTTCTTGAAGGTGCATTATCGCGACTCCTGCTAACTGCATCATAAATTAATAACAATAAAACAATAAGGACGAAGAGTACCTTCATACCAAAAATCGGTTGAGTTGTTTCTGCATTTACGTATATGGATTAATTACCGGCTAAATTTATTATTATTTTAGATTAGAAATCCAGCAATAAAGGTTCCACTATTAATTCCTTAAACTCACATTTTTCTTTTTAACCGAACTGAAAGATTGTCTCTGTTTGAAGACATAAGAGTCAATAATAAGTAATATTATTTCTTGAAGCAAATAAGGGCATACATTTGAATACACTGTACATACACAAAGTATATAAAGCTGTGTTTTGTTTGTAGATCGTAACCATTGAATGTATTTTTCTTCCAGGTATGATAGCAGTGCTGTTATCTATGCAATGGCAACATTCCCCCAAATGAGGTATAAACGTGACGTTATGTTTGGCGATTTAGAAATGCTAGGTACCCTTTTACATTTCTTATTAAATATGAACCATAAAATTATTTTATTATAAATAATTTTATTGCGTATTAATCTTATGGTAAAAGCAGAAATGCAGAAAATGTAAAATGTATATTACATTATTCTTACACACAATATGAAAACACTGTGAAAGAGAGAAAAAACATTAATGACGAGTTTAAATTAAAAGAAATACAGTAAACTCTCGTTAACACGAATTCCAAGGGACTGAAAAATCAGGAGTTCGTGTTAAAAAAATTCGTGTTAACCGGGGATCCAAATTTTATTATTCGAATACATTTTCTCCATACATACGCACTACAGTATACAGACTATACATACCACTACAGTATATTATGTATGTTATAGAAAACACTAGAGATGGTATCGAGACGAGACTGAGTAGTCTCGGTCTCGTCTCGATTTCGAAAAGCACGGCTCGGTCTTAAATTCGAGACGAGATCGAGATCAAGACTAGTTTGCTCAGCAGCTTTTTATAATTTCGTCTTAGAATGGCACTGAACGCAAAGTGCTAACATGTAGCGTAGCTATTGCCATGTTTTCCAGCCTGCAGTAGCCGTAGTGCACTTTGCGCTCAGTTACATTCGAAGGAAAAATTAAAAAGAGCTACAGAGCTGCTAAGTAGCAGTTCAGGCCATTGTATGCTCCCATTCTCGGGTAATTCAAACCCTGACTATAACTGTATTGCAGCTTGAAAAAATGTACTCGCTGATCATTTTCTGGTGAAAAATTCCTCGATATTCTGCTGTCGCAGACGGGAACGAAAATGTCTGGTAACCTCACGGCCAACTGTACTCATAGCTTCCGTAAAATTCGCGGTCACTTCGGATGTTGCAGTAAAACGTTCTAAAGTTTCCAAGGCGTGTAACACGTCCTGGCGGGTAGGAGGAATGATATTGTCCGTCTCACTTTCTTTTGATGGCATTTCTTACACCTCAGATACAACTGCTTGTACACCAGACTCCACTGGAGCACACACGGCAACATCATCGTCTGCACTAACAAACTCTTCAAAACTAACTCCAGGGTTCGCAACATCTTGTATAGTATTCCATTCGTCATTTAAAGTACTGTCGTTGTCACCCTCTGAATCGTCAACAGGATTAGCGTCTGTATGTCTCCAGGCTCTTGTAAAACAGTTCTGTATGTTCTGCGATGACACGGATTCCCAAGATGCGGCGATAGCTTTCACTGCATCAAGCACACTCCAAGTTGGCGTTTCCATATCCTTTACAGCAGTGCGAATTGCAGCTCTCACAAGTCGCTTTCGATAGGACCTCTTCATAAGGGCAATGATGCCTTGATCCAAAGGCTGAAGACAACTCTTTGCATTTGGGGGGAAGAAGTGAACCTTGACATTGGTTAAGTTAAGATCATGTATGTTATGAGCTGTACACCTATCTAATGTCAGAAGAACATGCCTATTCTGAGCCACTATTCGATTGTTGAAACGAAGAAGCCACTTACGAAATGATGAGCTGTCAATCCAAGCTTTCTTATGGTGAGAATAGATGCAAGGTAAAGAATCAACGTTTATGTTCTTATAACAACGTGGTATCTCGGACTTACCGATCATCCAAGGACGGTGTTTGTCACTGCCGTCTGCATTACATACAAGGACAACAGTCAAACGTTGTTTACTGCGCCCTCCACCATGGAAAAAGATTGTAGAAAAGTCCGGTTTCGTCCATATTGTACATATCACACGAGGCATACTTTTCTCTCACTTGATCAAATTCACGCAACCAGTTATTTGCTCCTTCTTCATCAACTTTATTTGCTTCACCGCAAATCACTAATGATGAAATTGAGTGTCTCTTGTGGAACCGGTAAAGCCAACCAGCGGAACAACTGAAATCGAGAATGTCTAAGCTTTTTGCAATTCGTTTGCTTTTGACTGAATTATAAGTCCACTTAAAGCCACATTTTAAGCGCGCATATGATTGAACCATTCTAGAAGTAAAGTTTCGACATTTTCATACTTAGCACTGCGAAATCGCTTAGATTTGTTCCCAGAACCCGATGCAGCAGCATTAAGAATTTTCTCACGATCCTTAAGTATTGTGGATAAGGTAGATTTGGGAAGTCCATACTTTTCAGCAATTGCACATTTCTTCAACACATCACGGTCTACTTCCTCTAGGATTTTTAGTTTTGTTTGCAGATCTATACTTGTCTGCTTCCTCTTGGCCATAACTTCTCTCGCACTTTTAAAGAATAGAAAAGCACATCTAAACACAGAACTGCACTTGTTACCGTATTCGCTCGAAAAATGTCCGCACCCTAACTTCAGAGGTGAAATTTACGGGAAAAAATAGCGCCAATACTGTCCACTCCCGAAAGGTCAAGTGGTGGAAACAGCGAGCATAAGCGCCCTCCGCAAATGGAATTTCCACGCAGAAAATCCAGGTCAAGTTATAAAATTGTTGTTAAAATTGTTATAAAATAAACACAACACCTGCATGTTCAGCGCTTGACGGAGGACAGAATAAACACCTCATAAGAGTTGAAAGATACCCGTTTCTGTTTTCCTCTTATTTACAAGGCAATTTTCGTCTGTATAAATACTGTATGACAAAAACTGATCTGGAGTGAAATCTAAAATAAGAAAAATGATCTGAAAAAAAAACAACAAAGGATTGAAAGTTCGTGTTAAATTAAAACATTTACTGACTCAAGGGACTAAAAATTAGTTCGTAATTCCTGCTAACCGAAATTCGTGTTAACCGATAAAACTTCCTATAAGATAACGTACAGCGATGCCGGGTCCGAAATTTTGTTCGCCCTAACCGAGTGTTCGGCTTAAGCGAGTTCGTGTTAACGAGGGTTTACTGTAATATCATTATTCATATTTAACAGGCTGATTTGAACAACTCACTCTGAGAGAAAAATATTACCCAAGATATAATCCTAATTTCGAAACAAGTAATTTCATATTTTATTGTTACGAATACCCTGGTAAAAATATAAATTCAACTCGCAAATTAAATTAATAATTTTGCTCACTATAAAAAGCGTGATCTGCAGTTATAATTAAAATAAAAATTATATGTTTTGCTGAAACACTTTCTCGGTGCAGACCGTAGTAATTTCGCATCTGGACTCTGAGATAAATTTACGCCTACTGTAAAAACAAATGTCTGGTCCAGACGCCAAGGGATACAAGTGACAGTGGCGAATAAGATAACACAAGTTTATCTTATATATATATATATATATATATATATATATATCGGAAAGTCCGTTGACCTTAGTGTGTCTATGTACGAAATATGACACTACTGTGTCACACACACACACACACACACGTACATATATATACAAGATTACCTCTAACTTTTTATCATTCGTCAACGTCATTTGCATCTCTTGGCTCCTGAACTCCGAAAATATTAGTAAAACGATTACAAGAAGATCAGAACTCTAGGTTACATCTTGAACCCTAAACTGCAGAAACTGTACCTTTCAATAGTGGGTGCAAAATGCAGATTTTGTACCCACAAATTTTTAGACGAAGTGGGCGAACCCAGAATTAGGTTTAGGGGGACGGATCTTTGCCTCCTAGTTCTTGGGAGGGAACATATTGATAGCACAAAAACGATGGTTAAATCTGAATCCCTGTGCCCGTCACTGCCTGTGAAAAATAGGCATTATAATGTACCCATAATTTTTGAGAATCAGTGACGGGCACGGGGATACATATTTTACTATCGTTGTTGTCTATTAATAACTTCCCTCCGAAGACCTGGGAGGCAAAGAACCACCTCTTTATACCTAACACTGGGTTCGCCACTTCCTCTAAAAATTTGTGGGTTCGAAATTGGCATTTTGTATCCACTTTTCAAAGGTACAGATTCTGCAGTGTAGGACTCATGAATAATCGAGAATTGCTTTATCAAAGCAAGTAACTGCTTCTAAGCTGATTTTACAAAAGGACTCGAATTCCATACTAGAAAACGAATGAAGTGCAAACAGAGAAATACTCCAAATAATTTAACAGAGGTGTTACAAGTTCCTTTGTCAGTTACTAAACGCACACAAACGAATCACCAAATACACAAACATACACAATCTGGAGCGCAAGAATAAATACAGCAAACATATTATTCGTGGAAATGTATCATGATTGAGCAGTCGCTGATCGTCCTGATAGTTTATAATGTACAGAAGAAAATACAGCGTGTCTCCCGTAATGCTGCGACCGCAATTACATTCGAAATGAAACAAAATGTAACAAATTTAGTTTCGCAGGAATGTAGCCATGTCGGGGGCTGATAAAATTCCCTATAAAGCAAGCCGCCCTAGGGCCCCCATCACAGGGCCCCAGGGATCAACTGCAAAATTTCAAATGGCAACATGGGTCGAGTGACACCTCGCTCGATAGATCTTGGAAAATGACACAATGTTCCGCAAAAATATTTTGTATACGGGTCACCGTTTTCAAAATGCGGCCGGAAATGGTGTTTGTTGCAGAGGTTATTTGCATTGTTCGTAATATGAAAACACTTGGAGTGCAATGAATGTAACAAAAAGTAGAGGTCGAAATGGCAGTAGGACACATCGATTGGTGTTAGTATGTGGACCCCAGGTGCCCCCATAATAGGACCCCGGGGGTCAACTACAAAATTGCAAAATGCAACATGGGTCGAGTTACACCTCGTTCGATAGATCTTGGGAAAGGATACAATGTTCCGCAAAAACCTTGTGTATACGGGTCACCGGTTTCAAAATGGCTGCCAAACATGGATGTTGTTGCGAGCGATCGGAAAACTAGACGTACCGGTACAAGGAGTGAGAACGGACGTGGTATTACTGTCCGAAAGCTCATACTGTATGCAATTGCTGGGACCGGTACAGGATGGCAGCGGAGACACTGTTCTGACGTTATGCAAGTGTTTAGTACCTTGCGTAGAGCAAGGGATTGTAGCAAGTGGCCACAATCTGTACAAAGATGTCGGTGAAACCTTGATTAGGAAGATTATGGATTGGTACAGTAAATTCAGTTATATATTTCGCTTTGAAGGTGACGGTGTGATAATGTATTGCGGGAACATGGTGTAGAGTTCTTTGGCGCTGCGCGGCGCAAGGTGGTGGTGGGCGAGGATGTAAGGTTGGAAAGTAACCTTCAAAGAATAGGTCAGAACGTGCTGCATTGAACCTCACGAATCGGTTTCTGTTGTGTATGATAAGGAACTGCAACGATTGGACTTGTGATAAAGTAGTGGGCGTTGTATGGATTGAATGACATGCCTGTGATCGTGTCGTTCCAATGAATGTAGAGGTCACAATGCCAGAGGACATTTAGCATAGGAATCACCTGCCCCCTTCCACCCCCAACACCAGACACACACACACTAACGAACCTGCAAGAAAGCGTGTTGAAATACCGGTTGTTCAGTGATGCTATTTACTTTGCTTTCTCCTATGCACGTTGGGTGGGTGTATTGGAGGGATAAAGCGTTTGTTCTCTCATGTGTTCTTCAGCATACAGCGTGATTGATTGCTACAGGTTGCCTGCAGTATTCCTGAGGCGTGCTGTAACCAAACCAATATCAGTACGGCACGTTCTACTATTCAGTGTACATGTGTTTCCTGATCTGATCTGCTGTGCTGCTGTCTGTGTCAAACAGGAATATTCGAACGCAGTGTAACGCAATTGCACTTGTCGGGTATTGATACATTGAACCTTGTTGTGGTGTGTTATTCCATTTGATTTCGTCGTCTCGGTCGCCGGTCCTCTGATATGCCGGTCTTCAGTAATGAAGAAAAATTAGACATTCTTTTAATTTACGGTGAATGACACATAAATTCAGATGTGCCACTTTATGCTGAAATCTACCCAGATCGGCGGTGTCCTTCACCTCGTACCATTGCCAACATCTGCACACGTCTCATATCAACAGGAAGCCTGGCTCCCAGAAAGCGTCAGCGTGCACACACAGCAACGAACAATGGAAACGAAATTGCTGTTATGGTTGCTGTAGCGCATAATCCGGAGATGAGTATACGACAGATTGAACGCTTGTCTGGAATAAGTCGCACCAGTGTGTGGCGAATTTTGCATAGGCATAAGTTTCATCCGTTTCATCTGTCACTTCACCAAGAACTACACGGGAATGACTTCGATTCTCGCATTGCATTTTGTCGTTTTGCACTTCAGCGTTTGCAAGTTAGTCCTGCATTCCTCAGTATTATTTTGTTTACGGATGAAGCTTCGTTTACCAGTCATGGTCATGTGAATCTCCGGAACATGCACTGCTGGTCTGTGGATAATCCGCACTGACTTCGCGCGGTTGCTCATCAACGACAGTGGAGTGTCAAAGTGTCGTGCAGTATTATTGGTACTCGTATTATCGGACCGTATTTTTATCAGGGTACATTACACCGACAGCGATATGCATCCTTTCTACAAGACACTCTGCCGCTTCTCATGGAAGACTTGGATTTGGAAACGCGTCAATCAATGTGGTACCGACATGATGGGTGCCCCGAAAACTTTGCACATGTCTCCAGAGCAACTTTAGATGCACGATTTTCCAACAAGTGGATAGGGCGAAGGGGGCGTGTGCCATGGAAAGCTCGGTCCCCCGACTTGAAGCCGTTGGACTTCATTCTCTGGAGCGCAGTGAAAGATAGACTATATCAGAAACCCCTAAGGACACGCGAGAATATGCAAGAACGTACTACCGTGGCATGTGCGCCAATAGTTATAGGAACACTACAATCTGTCCAACGCTCTCTTGTTCGCCGTCTCCAAAAGTGTATTGATACCAACGGTGGGCACTTCGAACATCTGCTGAAGTGAAGCAGTTTCTTCAGGTAAGATATTACTTCTTCGTTGTGTGTGCCTTTTTGGTGCTGCCTCTCATGTACAAACATGGAGCTTCCGTCCGCTATAGGCAAACTACTGGTTGCGTTTGGAACGTATAACCACGTCCGTTCTCACTCCTTGTACCGGTACGTCTAGTTTTCCGTTCGCTCGCAACAACATCCATTTTGAAACCGGTGACCCGTATACACAATGTTTATGCGGAACATTGTGTCTTTTTCCAAGATCTATCGAACGAGGTGTCACTCGACCCATGTTGCCTTTTGCAATTTTGCAGTTGACCCCCGGGACCCTATTATGGGGACACCTGGGGTCCCCATGCTAACACCAATCGATATGTCCTACTGCCATTTGGACCTCTACTTTTTGTTCCATTCATTGCACTCCAAGTGTTTTCATACTATTATGCAAATTTGAGCAACAGAAAAGAAAATTATAATACCTTCCCAGTTCCTTCCCAAAATATCACAGAAAGAAAAGAAAACCTATTTTTCGTATTTTTAATGTAAAGTGTTTTTCCCCTATGCGTGGAAAAAATAAATATAAAATTCAAAGAAAAGGAACATCAAAATAAGTTAACAGTTAAACCAAATATCCTACATATGGATGTAGGGCCAAAAGTGTTTGCAAAAGGATGTCAAAGACTAATAATAAAGAGAGAGGCATGATCTCCTAAATGTGACCTAGTGACCAGAGACCAAAAATATTACAGGCCGCAAAATAAAGACAATAAATACTGGCGTTAGGACACACAAAGATGAGAGAGCGACAGACTGAGCTTCGTTGCAGCCAGTTCAATATACAAGCATCCATAAGAAGGTGAAATCAAAGTATTTGGACTTGTATCAAGTGGACATTACGTGTGGCTTAGCTGAAGACACCGAGAAGTCCATCCTAACCCTTCTCTGTGCGACAGTCAGAACTCGAACTTATAACATGTTAGGACAGTAAGTGAATTGTGATTTATTTGACTTCTGTTCCTTTTCAATGGTGCTTGTTTGTGTGAATTCAATTGTTTACTGTTGCAAAGGTGATTGGGAGGTTTTCTTGCTGTGATATGGCATCGGTACCTAAACCACCATACGCATACTGATTATAATTTTCTTTTCTTTGCTCCGTTTTCAGTAAGATTAATATTCATGAAATAAACAATTTTCACTATAATCAAATTCTACAATTATTTCCTTTAAATTTGGATACATTTGGGTTTTCTTATAACATAACGAACAGAACAAAGATAACTTGATTTGATATAAACTTGATAATACTACGAACAATGAAAATTTCTCTGCAACAGACACCATTTCCGGCTGCCATTTTGAAAACGGTCACCCGTATACAAAATACTTTTGCGGAACATTGTGTCATTTTCCAAGATCTATCGAACAAGGTGTCACTCGACCCATGTTGCCATTTGAAATTTTGCAGTTGACCCCTTACTTTTTAGGGAATTTTATCAGCCCCGACATGGTTACATTCCTGCGCAACCAAATTTGTTACATTTTGTTTCATTTCGAATCTAATTACGGTCGCAGCGTTAGGTGAAACACCCTCTTTAAACACAAGACATGTTTAAAATATAAAACTATGTTCATGTTATTGATTTTTCCTCGCGAGCAATTTTAACAAGAGACTCGGAACAAATATAAATACTTAACAAAGATCTAGCACCTGCGAGGTCGTCCTGCACACCCCTTTTTATACATAGGAACCATTAACTACTAGGACAACTATTTTACCTCCCATTACTAGACTAAGTTAAATTTTACCCATGAAATAAACTTTCTTTTATTTCGGAAACTGTTGTTCTTCAAAATAAAAAATAAAATACTGAGTATAAACTGTTATCAAGTAACAAAAGGCAATCTCTTTTTTTTAAATTGAGCTGTTACCACATTTTTTAAAATAAAAATATTGTAATAAAGTGTTGAAAATCATAACAAATATGATAAATGTGCAAAATAATGTTTTAACTCTTAGTACTCTAGTGACTAGAAACAGTAAGTTATTTCTTTTGAACTTTGCATTTGCAAAATTTCAAACTATAATCATTATTTCCATATAACATATAACCTCCTATTACTAGAGTGGGTGAATTTTTACCCATGAAACAAATGCTATTTCTGGGAATAAATTTACTCAAGAACATAAAAAAATATTCTGTAACCAGTGGCGGTTCTAGAAAAAAAACCTGGGGGGCAGCTCTGAACGAAGCGAAGTGCGAAGTTAGTCTTCTAAATGTTCCGCAAGACCAGAACGATGCTCTTTATTCAAGATTCATGGACTTGGCTCTTGGAATACGATTTATGGCTTCTGCTTCAGCATATCTACTTGGCTCCGCCATCTCTACCGAGGCCCTACGCAGTCTACTGATTGAGAATATTTCTAAGCTTGAATTTTTCTTTTCCCGCTTATCTTTGATTTCAGCACACTCAGCATTCTATCTACTTCGTGCTTCCTTTTTATCCCCCGATTAATGTACTTTTTACGTTGTTCTTCTTCTTGGCGGTAAGAGTCCTTATTACAGAGTTACGGTTGTGTTTTACAGGCAGACCTCGAATCGATCCTCAATTGTTCTTTGAGTTGCAAGGCTTGGTTACAGGCTGCCCTTCCCGTTCGGTCAGGTGGACTTGGCATTCGTCGGGCCATGGATTTGGCGATTCCGTCCTTTTTAGCGTCTTCCCATGGCTCTCGTCGTCTCGTTGAGTCTATCCTTCCACTGGATCCTTGCCTCCACCCGGACTCCTCTATTCAAGATTGTTCAGCAAAATGGTCTACGTTAAGTGGATTAAATTATCCACTTTTGGATGTCAATAGCTCTCAGTCTTCTCGGGACGATCCTATCATCAAACGTACACAATCGCAATTACTACAATCCGCTACTTGTCTTGAAGATCAAGCCAGGCTAATAGCAGCGTATTCACCTGAGTCCGGTGCTTGGCTCCAAGCTTTGCCTTCTCCTCCCCTTGGCCTACATCTTTCGAATGAAAGCTTCCGGGTTGCTGTTGCCTTATGTTTATTAGCAGACGTCTGTGTACCTCATCGTTGTCCAGCCTGTGGAGCATTCGTGGATCAACGTGGCCTTCACGGTCTCTCCTGTGTCAGGAGTGCTGGTAGACACATGCGTCATTCTAGTGTTAATGATGTCATCCTCAGAGCTCGAGTTTCTGCTAATGTACCATCGGTACGAGAACCATCTGGCTGTAGCCGCTCCGATGGTAAGAGACCTGATGGAATGACACTAGTTTCTTGGAAAAGAGGAAGACCTCTGTTATGGGATTTCACCTGCCCTGATATTTTCGCCATTTCAAATGTTACTCATTCTTCTTTGAAAGCGGGTGGTGCTGCTATTCGTAGAGAGGCCGATAAAAATCGAAAATACTTTAATCTACTTGCACAGTATATTTTTGTTGCGATCACAATTGAGTCAAGTGGTACTTGGGGCACTGCAAGCCTTAATTTTATTAAAGAAGTTGGTCGGCGAATACAGATCGTTTCATGTGATGCTCGCGCGACCACCTTCCTAATCCAGCGCCTCAGTATAGCAATTCAGCGAGCAAATGTATCTTCTATTCTTGGTACGTTGCCTCCTGGGAAGGCATTAAATGAAATTTTCCTGCATTAAAGATTTTTTTTTGGATTTTATTCAAATTTTGTTTAAATTCAATTGTTATTTACGACTTTTATTGCTAATTGTATTAATGTATCATTAGTACTAATATATATATATATTCAGGGATGTATTTAGCGGGGGGTAGGGGGAAATTCTCCCTCACTTACTTTTTTATCGCCCTCACATATTAGATTTTTTATCCCTGGAGGGGATAGTAGAAGAGAGTGAATATTGTTTCATAATGAAAGTCTACTTTACATCTATTATTTTTCTGCCTAAGTCTAGCGCCCTAACCATCAGGCTACAGAGAAGCTCATCAGTGCATGGAATTTATGGAATTTACAGAGGGAAACATAGTTAACTGCCAAATTTACACTGGATAAAATGACTTGATTGGATTTTTCAGTACATAAAATGGCATTAAGAACCTCTCCCTATAAACACACACACTTAAAAATGTATAAATACCACACTGGACATATTGTATAATTTAACTAATTTAACACCAATTTATACCTAAATAAGATGATTCCAAAAAAGTTAAAAAAAGAAAAGAAAAACAGGAACAAAATTTCTACTTTTTATTTGTAGCTCGGACTAGAATTTCCTATATTATTTTTATAGTAAGGAGTAAGTCGGACAACGAATCGCGTTCTGTCGTTTTCGGTATAAGCTACTGGTGGTATAATTTCAAATAACACTTAATTGCCTATAAGAAATAAATTAAATATTTAGATGATGTGGTCTTCCCTTTGTTACAACGTTGTTGATAGTTAAAACTTCTAAAAGGTTTAAAAAAAAAAAAAACTGTGTTACATAAACAAAAAACAAAAAAAAATAACTACTTGAAATTTGTTCTAAGAAATTAAAAACACGTTTAAAACTCGACAAAATGCAGTTTCTAACATACACCGCCACTCCTTCACCCACCCCATGTTTATAGAAGAATCTTATCATGGTACGCTTCATTTCATTCTCAAGAATCGATAACATTAAACTTCCTGCAAAATAAATATTAATTATATTAAATATTTCAAGACAATTGAGGATATTAGTTCATCTTCACTCCAAAAAACTGGGGGGGGGCAGACCCTCCCGGCCCCGGCCTAGAACTACTCTAAGCTATCAAATAACTAAAAGAACTTATTTATTTTTTTAAAATAACTGTTTATAAAAGCCATTTTATTTATTACAATAATCCTATATATTTGATTGTAGTAAAATATAAAAAAATATTAAAGAAAATACTTTCACACTAACATCTTATTTTTTAGTATTATAGCTAACATAAACATTCTTTATATTTGCAAAATTATGAACAATAACCAGATATAAACACGCTCTTCGTGTATCAAAAACATATGTTTATGGAGACGTAATTCTATATAACAAAAAATACTCCCCACAAACAGAGTTTTTACAGAGTTTTATGTTGTGCACAAATTGAGTCTAGAGTGTTGAACCAGGAGTCTGGCATGTCTGGAAATAGGGATACTTGTTGAAGTCCTCAATGCTGTATTCTTCATCTGGGTGTACGTCAACTTCAACTGCATTATAATAAATAATGTTTTCTTTCAGCCTAGTAACAGTGTGGTGTTAGGAGCTGGTTCATCGTTGGTCAATTTCCATTTTCATTTAGAATGATTGTGTTTGTACTATTGAGTACACCTTGGGCGTTGCAGATCTGAAAAAGGTATTGTAGTTTCTAAGATAAAGGAACAATGTGTCGGAGTTACCGCCAGGCTACAAGAGCAAGCATCCTATTTGTATGATCAATGTTCCGTTAGAAAAATTGCAACGATACGTTTTCAAAGACATCAAGTACCTTTCTAGGCCAAGTAGCTCCAAAGTTGAAAATTCCCCCGAAACTCGGGATCTGACTTGCAATCTGGATAAATTTTACGTAATTGAACTCGTGTTTCCGAGACTTTTCGAAAGACACCTTAATAGGGCTCGTCGCTCCAGTCCCCCCATTTTTAACATTTTTCAATATATTAAAAAAAAACAACTAAGAGCACTGTTAAAATCTAAGTTCATAGCGCACTACAACTTACAAATTACTATGAAATGCAGTGGACAGCGATCTAGAAATCTTGTCAATTGATGACTGCTGAGTCTTCAATGAAGTGATGACGTCATAATCTTTAAAAACATATCACTCATCAATCGACAAGATATCGGTATCGCTGTCCATTGTATTTCATAGTAATTTGTAAGTTCTAGTGCGCTATGGATTTAGAGTTTTATAGCAATCTTAGTTTTTTTTAAATATTTGTAAAATTGTAAAAAAAAAAAAGTTTGGAGCGAGCCCTCTTAACCAGATTCCTAGCTTTAGTAGTTCCAAAGCTAACAATCCCCCCGAATCTCGGGATCCCTCCTGCAATATAGATAAATAACCCGGGTTTGAACTCGTCTTGCCAAAACCTATCCAGCGACACATCAATGAGTCTCCTAGCCCTAGTAATTCAAAATATATAAATTGTCCGCTATATCTGAAGCCACCCTTATCTCTGGAACACCCCTCTAATCTGGATGAACAATACTGGTTTGAATTCGTCTTGCCTTACCTATTCAACGACACCTTAATCACCTTCCTAGTCCTAGTGGTTCAATAGATATAAGTTCTCCTCCTATTTCTAGAACCACCCCTGTAATCTGGACGAATGATACTGTTTTGAACTTGTATTGTCGAGAAATTTCCAACGTCACCTAAATCACCTTTCTAGTCGTAGTAGTTTCGAAGTTGAAAGTTGTCGACAGAGAGACGAACGGACAGATCGACAGAGTTGATGCATACAGCTTCACACTATCATCTTCTGAAGACTAAACGGAGGAGCAAATGAGTGTTTGTGATACATTATTTTGTTATAGTTAACCGAACAGCAAAGGCATCGGAAGCAGTAAGAAACCTATGTGCCGTGTACAAGAAGAATGATATTCGGAGAAGTAAAGCAAGCAATTAGTTTTTTTTTTGTTTCAAAAGGGAGTCTTCTTTGGTGTAAACGATTCTCTAGGTAGGAAGAAGGAAACAGCTTCCGTGGTCCATGTGGCAATGTCACGGACTTCGAATCGGGAATAGGGGAAGCACATGGGTTGGAGGTCAACATGTATTGGCCATGATAACAGTAGGGTCTTCCAAAAATTATTCCAGGCAAATGCTGGGTCGATGCCTTCGAATCTAGGTTGGCATACTTCTTGCCATATCTCTTCCCTACCCTATCTTGGTCTGAGTCAGAGATGTGTAAAGGCCATAAATAAATTAAAATTCAAACGTACTGGTAAACTGTCCCACTTTGGCGAACGCTTTAATCGACGATGATGACCCACGTCGAACGATGACTCATGGCAATGAACTCAAGATTTGAAAACATTTTTAATTGTTGGCAATGAATAGTCATGATCAGTTCATGCGCGAGGTTAAAAGAATGCGTGCACATTTTGAAAGAAAAGGACGAAAGTGAAGACTGCATCAAATGCCTTTAGATCATAATAATACCCACTGATTTGCCTTCTTCTCCATGAATTTCGTTAAGGAGATTTTCACCCTTTCGGCTTTCTATCCAACGGTTTTTGAAGAAACTTCGTTGAAAAGGAAGGTACCCCTGAATGCGAACTGAATTTTTCAATTCAATACTAGCAGATTCGTTCAGGTGTGGAATCATAAAATGCCTCAGCGTTGACAGTAAACCATAGACAATGCAGTACAATTTTAACTTTGTTATTAAAGTATTGTGTAGTAATATAATTTTGTAGTAAATTTCTGTTTACTAATTGTAAAATATAATAACTGTATTCAAAACTATATCCTTTGGTTTCGTAGTTCTCTGAAATTATAGTTTTGTTAAACATTTTTAACATTCTTATAACAAAATTATTTGTTTCGTAAAATTTCTGAATGTCTGAGTGTCGAAACGTCTCTAATGTTCTTGCAAATTTGAAGATAAATTACTACTTAGTTGTTGCAAACGATTTCTAAAAGCTTAAGGATATGTTTGATAACATTTCTGAAATAAAACGGAAAGTTGCTAAAAACGCATACATGTAACGGATTAGATATCACGACCCAGAAAATATATAGAACTTTTCCTTGTTCCATTTAATTTAGTTGTACAATGCGCTTATTATTGTAAAGAGTACAAGTTATATACCTGAATAACAATATACAATACCCGTACAATAAAAGAGGACAAGGAAAACGAATTTATGACACATAAGGAAAACAACTTTAAATTAATATCAAAATTGACGGCAACTAGTATTTAATGGTACATATTGGGTCTAGTACTGAGAATTTTAATACTCTATTATTCATACATTTTTCTTGTTAATTTATTTTGATTGGCCACATAAACGGAAAACGGACAAGGTTCTTACTTTAGTTTCGTAATTTCACTAACTGGAATTTGGGAACTTTGTTATGACAACACTAATAGACATTCTATATTTTGCCTAATTTACTTTTAGTATCTTTCGGTGGAATTGGCAGTTTATTCTTCGGAGGAAGTTTGATAGCTTGCGTAGAAATGGTTTATCTGTTGTTCCTCCATTTCATTATTCTACTAATACGAAGTCGAAAGCAAAGAGTAAGTCCAAACCTTGGGAAAGAGGAAAGATGGGCACAACCTGTGTCGCAGACGGAACACAGGATACACATATTACAGCAACATCGAAGTGTCTTGGAGATTTCTGGAATACGACTAGAAAAGACAACTAAGTCCAAGAGTTGGAACTTGGTATGCAGGTAAGCTAACATGCGTTTGAACACATTTTATTTCAAGTTTATTATTGTTATATTTCTATGTTCAAGGAATGGATTAATGTTCTTTTCATCTTGAGAGACAGAAATGCATATTATTTAAAGGGACTTTCACAAGTACACTACCCCACAAATTAGCATGTTATAGTCATAACTTTAATAAAATATTCCAAGTTGACTGAGTCATCCGCTAAATAACAATCGTTCTTCTCATACAATGATCCCACAATGCCAATTTCATATATTGCGATTCAATAACTTAATTAGCAGAACGGTTAAAACAAATTATATATTGCCCCTAAAAGCATTATTTTAAAAGCTAAAAGTAATAGATAATACAACAATTCCACGTACCACAGAGTTCCCATAAAATGAAGTTGAAAGAGCGAGTCTTTATTCACGCGTTTATACTCTCTGATTACCAACCTAGATGGTGTATTGTACGATTGTGGTGAAGAGCATATAGCTTGTATAAAGATAACAACTTCTTAAAATTTGTCAAAATCACTTTAACGAACCGTGTTATAATTGAATTTGATATGTATTGTGGTTAAAAAATATAAAAAAGGAAAACCAAACCAGTAACTCCAAAGGACCCTGTGATTTATTTAGTGTGTTGTTCTTGTTCCTGAACACAGAGACTCATTAGACACCGTGCAAGAAAATATAATGCAATACTATCAGCGACTTAAAGATCTGCACACCATGGATATATCGATGGCGAATTTACGTATCATTCGCAAGTTGTTTAAGATTACTTCACAAATTTTAAAGCCTAATGGCGTGAGGTAGGATGAATTGGTAAACATTCCACAGAACCATGCTGGCCAATACAAAGAACAGGCCACTGGAACCCTTGACGACCATTTTCGCGAAGTTTGCTTGAAACAGTAGAAACTGCAACATGCAGTCAGTCAGAAGGGAAGAGAACATTATTTTCTGGATAATTTCCAGTTATTGATGAACTCGCCATTGTTGATGAACGTTGGTTTCTATAATACGGTTGCTCAAAATTTCGCACCATACTATAGCCATTACATGAGGAATATGTTCTTAATAAGCAATTATGTTCCCAAATCGTATGACTGAGTGAGTATCGCTACAGTAGAAAGTTTATTTTCCATGCGGTATGATATCTTGGTCGTTTCACCTGATTTGATATATTGATCCTATGTCCATTCCACGCTTGTAAGTCTAGCGTACCACCGCATAGTGGGCCAGGGAGCCCAAGAGCCTAATCAAATTTTGTAACTGTTTCTTAACTGATGTTCTTAAATAATCGTAAATAAAGGTAGAGCACTAATATAGTAAAAGATAAATCGAATCAACGTTATAGTGACATATATAACTCGGGTAATTGAATGAATGACATGAATTTGAATGAAAGATGTACCTTTGTATTCAAACAGGTATACAACATATTAAAGAAATTATGCTTTATACTAGGACTAGTGGTAATTCTGATTGTTCCGAAATGCATTTACACTCAAATATACGTGAATCACTTTTTGGAACGACGCAGAATCATAATAATTATTATTATGTTCGTTGGCGTCATCTTTGGCATTATGTTCCGCGTCATTATCAACATCATCATCAGAGTCTAGTTCCGTAAGACTTAATTGCTGCATGGATTCAAGTTCTTCTTTAGATAAATGTAGTTTCTCGTTAGCTGGATTTGATCTAAACGAAGATATAAGAGGATCCGAAAATAACACAACGCCATGAAACAAGTTTTCAGTAGTAAATTGTCTTGACATCTTTCTTGTGTAATGTTCGCTGAACCATTTGCCATCTTTGTTTCTGTCCTCTTGTGATCTTCAGATAGGATACCTATAGTAAGAAGCTGATGATATAATAAAAGATCCATGAAGTGGAACTTTCGACCAAAGGCAGCATGTAACGACACGGGTACATTGTGAGTAAAAGCTTAGTAGTTTCTAGAGTTTACATCTTAAACGACATACTGTTTCTATCCGCATTATACAGCTACGTTCAATTTTAAATTCCAATATCGTATGTTATAAGCACGTGGTAGGTTAAAATACTTAGGAAGCGCTTTTAGTAGCTATTTACACAATAAGCCACATGTAATCAAACGCGCAATATGATAGTTTGTTGGAAGTGATGATATAGAAACTGTACTTACGTAGAAGCGTTAGAGTTCGCGCCAAGTATTGTTCTTGTCTTTCAAGTGAATGTTCAGATAGAAGTAATGAATACATCGGAACAAAGCGGAAAACTACACTTTTAATTTAAGCGGAGATTCGGACGCATTGTGTACTTCCTGAAGGGCGCCCATTTTTATAATAATCGTGCGTTCCACATTGTTACTCTGCCGTCTTAGTTATACTTTTCAAGTAGTTCTTGCCCGGTGATTAGAATAGTGGCCAGTTTACCTCCTGTAACAACTTTCCTTGGGTTCAACCTGACCAATACACTCGAAGACAAAAATTGCTGGGTAATCCCTGACTAACTGTATAACCACCGAACTTCATACTCCTAAACGTGGGTTTACTTGAAACAAGAACTAAACAAAAGGTTAAATTAAACCATATGTTTTAATAATTATTCTTGGAATTCTAAAACACATCAGTAAAATTTTAAAAGCAATTCATTAAAAACAATAATTATTTTTTCATCATAAATTAGATAGAAGCCGTAAGCAGGACTCAAACATGTAATATTTAAGAAATATATTTTTAGAAAATACTGTTGATTTCTAAAAACAGTACTTTTGAATGCAAAGTCTCTAATTTAGAAGCAGTCAAAAAATTTATATATTTCAATTTTTTGTAAAACTGGAATTTTATAGCATCGAGAAACAGGGAAAGGTTAGCACACAAAGATCAAGGAGATAATTAACAGCTATATGCCCCTCTGTAATTTTATGGTAGTATAAACCAATCCACTTAAATCCAAATACTTATTTCAAGCAATATAATTTACGAGAAGGTAGCCAAATATTCTAAGGAGGAAAATAAAAAAGAAGCTAAATGACTTACGATCTTTCAGCAGTCCTAATATATTAACTGTAACCATGAAAAGCAATCTATCTGTCTGCCTAAACATACTGAATGGCTAATAGGAGTATAAACCCAATTTAATTAATAGAGGAAAGTTATTTCAAGTTAGATTTTACACACAAATTACACATTTAAAATACGAGCTAAAATGCTATTCTTAAATCTCAGACAAGTTAAATTGGAATCAAGTTGCGGATTTAATAATAAGATTTAGCCAACCGAGACACTCAGATTTAATTTGTCTATCGAAAGTTAATATTACTAATGGACAGGCAGACACTGAATTGCATACGAGGATGATGATACAATGAAATATCATATTAAGAAACTAAACTGGAAAAAGTTCTTAAGAAATCTAAAATATTAAGAATCTAAAATCAAATAAATAACAACTGTGATTTAAACGAATTGAGAGAGAACCTCGAGCAGGCAACAATTAAAGCAATCAAGAATCAATACCTATACATAAAACGAAGAAAGATGCTCAAAGGACCAAAGGTATGGAAAGACTAAAACGAAAGATGAGAGCAGCAAGAAAGAGTTATAGGGCAGCTGGAAATCACGAGCTCAGGTAAGAAAGACTCAAAAGATATAGGGAAATCAAGGAAAAATTTGAAAAAGACTGTTTGAACATAGGAAAATAATATGGGGAAAATCTTAGTGTGGATCCGTGGGGGATCCCTATAAATTAATAATGAAGAAAATCAAAACCAAAAGTGCTTACAATACGTTAAAGAATGACAATAAGCAATACACCAAAGGATAGAAAGACACCATTGCATTATTATACAAAGAGCTATTTCCAGATGATATTCACGATAATGAAAGAAAACGCAATGATGAAGGCGGATGCAAAAATATAAAATAAACTTTGAAATAAACAATAGAGACTTAACAGTAACAAACGAAGAAGTAGAAGAAATAAAAAAATCTAAAAAGCATAAAGCCCCGGGTTCAGACGGGATTAAAAATGAAATTTATAAACAAAACAAGGAACTGTGGATACCATATTAATCAAGTTTATTCGGCGAATGTTTTAAACAAGGAGTCTTTTCAAGCTCGTGGAAGAAAGCAAAATTAGTCATTCTACTCAAAGGAGAAGATAAGGATATGACAAAACCG
>JAGDQP010004367.1:7535-85752 GCA_022664845.1 Lepisma saccharinum
GTGGGAGCAGTAGACCAACTCCTCCCTTCGGGGAGAGGCCTCATCCACTAGTGGATTGAATATGGCTGTGATTTATTTGATTATATATATATATATATATATATATATATATACCATCACGCAATATAACATTTAGCCGGCGGAAATTGCGAGCAACAGCTTCTGTATGACCTTGATAGCTGCTAAAGCAAGATCACCATCTGGTGTTACAGTGCAGTGAAGACATTTGAGTCAGTAATGTAATTAGTGAAGCTAGGGGGCCATGAACATACTTGATAGACCCCTATAAAGTAAATTATTCTTCCTTGCTTTTGATTTCAGAGGTATGTACTTGACTTGTATAATATAATATCTTTCAGCATCACCAATACTATACGCTTGTATATTAAGAGTGATTTTTGGTCAAGACTGATTTACTCGTATCTAAATTTTCTTCCCAAAAGTTTCGAATTATAGTTCTTGTTTTCTGTATCCGAAATCAATATAGGAGATCCATTGCACTGAAATGTAATGCTCCACTTGCTTCGAAATTAATACAATTTCTTCACAATTTTAAGACTGTGGTTAATTTCTTAAGTGGAAACTTCTATTAAATATGGCAATAATTGTGTCATTAGGTTTTGTCATTTTCGTACAAGAAAAAAGGTAATAACAAAACTTACTGTTTGCCAGCTGAAGTCTTTTTCCATTTCCATGTATCGGTACAAACAAGACACAAACTCGATTCGGATACAACTTTGTACATACATAGAATATTTAGGAAATTTGTTTCGGAGATAATATTAAAGCACTCACTCTAGAGAAACGGGAATGAGGTTGAGAATCTAGCAATAGTATACGTCATCTTAAAAGCAGCCATCTTGAATCTTGTTTGATGTTTTTTTAGTATGTGATCTATCAGTCTAGGTTGTAAAATCCTACAAACATTCACATTTTTTTTTATCAAACGAATATAGCTTACGTATATTATATTTTATTTCATTGCTGTCTTAAAGTACAATTACTTTTTTTAGTTGAAATTGCATGTGACAATAGTAATTACACTTACGTTAAAACATCAATATGATGGACTACACTCACGTCTGTAGTGTATATAGGAATTTCTCAAACGAGGGGATATGTCTTTCAAAATTATGTTTCTTTGAATCTTGCAAAATACAGAACTTTGGTAAATTTAACTAACTGTAAAGCTATGTTTTATAAATTTGCTAACTTATAACCTAAAATTATACTAATTCTTAAATTATATTCGTTTTGTGAAAAAAAGAAAAATATTACAAATTTTAAAAAAGTATATCCTCGGAGTACGAATCATTATGACAAATTTAAGTGTACTACCGTATTCTCTGCGGTCTAGTGGCGAAACGTTCAATTTTCCTAAATGGCAACATGAGAAAACTGTAAAATAACATATGATTTGCAAAATTGTTATAATTTTGGGATTTCATCAAATATTTTGGAAGAAATCGCATTTCAAAATGTTACTTATTATATATGGAAAATTCTCAGAGATAAATTTTACCTACTAAATCTTATGAATATGAATTAACTACCCGTTACACCGTAGAAGCGTCATCAGTAACTTCGTTCTGACAAACATAAAGCTTGTATCCCTATCAACATGGGGCAAGTAATACATGGGTTCTGTTGATTCTATATATAAAAATCCTTTTTTTCCGGAAATTCAGTGAATAAATTGCGACGTATCGAGTTTTCAACTTGCACATTCTACAAATTTAAAAATTGGTATTTGACGTTTTACGTTACCGAATTAATGATCTAAGATTTCTTCCACCAACCACCACACAGTAGAAGAAAACTGATTGGTACATCACTGAAATCAATTTGACTGTGCTACACCATTTTATGTGGTTTTGTGGCAAAATGTTTGATCTCCGTAAATGACAACATTATGCAAGTTGCACATTATTTGAAAGAATTTTTGATTCTACTGACAAAAATGAAATTGGGTTTGCAATCTCAGTAAAAATTATGTGAAATATCGTGCTTGGAACTGTTACATTTTTTAAACAAATAGGTTACGAAATAAGGTGGGTTGAAATATTTCGTTGCAACACCCTATATATATATTAAAACATGGTATTTAGGACAAAGATGGGTACCTGACTTTTGACATAAAACTGAGTCTTTCTCCGCACATAGACCATAGATGGTGAATATTTACACAAAGGCTGGCTGAAAATGACTTGATAATATGTATCACGAAAATTGAACGGGATGTTTTGAAACTGGTTACATCAAAACAGACTCAGATTTCGCATTAATATTTTTTTGTGCAATCTTTCGTAATGTTTTAATCTTTTTGTCTTTTTTATTTTGTGTAATATTTGCTTTTCATTTTACATGACAGTTGATTTCTGTACTTGATAATAAAACTCCTAATTATATTATCCAAAAACTATTCAACAAATTACATTATCTTTAGAAGTTATAAAAGCAGCAAGCAACGTTATTTGACATTTATTAGTTTTAACCTACAAAACTCTACTTAAATTTACTTTTTCACCTTCCTTCGCGACCTCCACATTGAGAAGCCCTGTTTTAATGGATATTTACATCATACTATAATTGTTTTTACATGATAAGGTTGTATAAAATATAAATACATACACTTTTGTGACGTATATACATTTGTATACGTTAGATATAACTCAAATGTATGACAAATTTCGATACATAATCAGGACTATATTTTAAAAAGCCACAATTCGGTGGATTAGCAGAAGGTAGAGTTAGAGTCCAACATGTTAACTATTGACTTGTATGTAACCCCTTCATGTGAAATAGATTATATTCTTTAATGAGGAAAAATGTTTTATATTTTAGTCGCATATTAATTGCATTTAAACCCACCTAAGTTTTCTGGTAACATTATCACTTCTTTAAACATTTTAATATAACACCCAAAATACACGAACCAGCCAAGACAACACAATTCTTTGCGCATAGATTTAGGATAGAAAATATATTTCGGCTGCACAATAGAGTTGAAAACATAGGTAAGTATTAAGGGACTATTGCATCATATTTAGTTTTCTGCGTACGTTTTGACTATATGCATTTCTGATTTTGCTTAGTATTGGTTCCCAGATTGCAACAGCTTACTTCTGATCATCATACTCGTAATATTGATGCCTAGGATTTTTAGTTCCGTTACAATACTAAAATGGAAAAACGCAAAATCTGTATAGAAAATTGCCAATTATTAAGGTCAATGTAAAGCCAAGATCTCCAACAAAAGATGGCAGCACTGTCTCTGTATATGTATAATGTATTTTTATCGTTGCACAAAATTTCAATATTGCTCCTACAAATTTAATAGCGAGTTCAAATTTTCACGGAAGAAAGTTCATAACCAATTCAAGAGGGGACTTTTCCACAGTTACACCAGGCAAATGTAGGATTGGCAACTTTAACTTAGACCCTGGCTGACACCTTCCCGCACCCTTTCATCTCCCCTATCATGGCCTGAGGCCATAATTCATTTCAATTAAATTCAAACACTTTTTAAAATAATCATAGATTTTCTTACTTGGCCTTTTATACCTTTTTTATCTTTTACCAGCTTTAACTTCATAAATCATACATCTGTCTTTCTATCTGCTATTAAATTTTAATCATTATAAAAGGAATTATTTACCTCAGCTATGATTTTACAGGACAAAATAATATATTTTAAAATTAAGTAAGCTCCTGGAATATATATTATTGCATTACAGTTGATAAAATAACTTAGCTATTGTAGCATGTACTCATTGCAAAGTTCTCGGATTCATGGCTGAACTGACCAACTTCATTGAAGCCTTTCGAAACGTCCTTCCAAACAAATGCCGAAATGGTACTTCAGTTCAAGGTGACGGCATCCACGTTCACAAATTCTTTCTGACAATCTTAAGGTGGATTGACGAACGGATGATTAAATATCATTCTTCGCTTATTTCGTTTCGGAAAGCTCAATTTCAAATAAAAAAGAAATAAAAAACCATCTTTTCATCAATAATCTCTTTTTCAGGTCAATCGCACACATACATATTTGCTGAGCAGCGTTTCTGATAGCTGATACTCTGTCCTTTGCTTTTATGCTGCTACGAATCAAAACGTTGATGGATAAAGCTTTTAGTCCGGAGGATAACGGAAAAGTCGTGCATTTTGGTATACCAACATGAAATTTGGTACAAACGTCCTTTGTGATCACGTGGTTATTTTACGATATGGAGGCATTTTGAAAATCACGTTTATCCAAAATGGCGGCCAATTTTCAAAATGGTTGAACGTAATTACCATGAAAGAATACAAAAGTCGTATCGTTAATAATAATGCAGTGAAATTTAGTATATGTGTTCTTTGTGTTGCACTTGTAATTTTTACATACTAAAGAATAGTTAGTTTCAAAGCTTATAGAAAATGGAGGTCGATTTTTAAAATGGCGGATGGCAATTACAAGAAATAGACGAAAAAATTGATAACTTGAAACTCAGGAAAAAATTGATAACTTGAAACTTGATAAAAACACAGATGAAGTATTCTGTGAATGCTGGTGGCCAAAAGGAAACCATCTTACATTTAGTATGCCCTAGTAATCCTACTAATACGAGAAAACTTTCCGTAACTGCATAAAACTATTGCTTTAAATCTTCTAGATTCCACAAAATTATGTGCCTTACAGACAACATAAAAGTAACTCGGCTCGATGATGGTGATGGAATTAGAAAGACTTTTCAACGAAGAGGTGCGAAATATCATAAAAGTTGCAGCCTACGGTACAACAAAACTGAACTTCTACGTGCTACTAAACAAGTACTGAACGAACGACAATCCGCTAGTGAGGAAGATTCCTCCTCTTCAAAACGCTTCATAAGGAGCATTGTATATACAAATGACAAATCAAAATGTTTCTTCTGTAACGAACCGGAAACGAAGGGACAATCACTTACCAAGGCTGCAACAATAGCTATTGACAACAACGTACGTCAGTGTGCTATTAATCTACGAGACCAGTTGTTGTTGTCGAAACTCAACGAAAGTGATATGGTAGCTATTGATGCAGTATACCACAAGCCTTGTTTGGTCGCTCTGTACAACAGAAATAGACTCTATCTTCAGAAGTCAGAAGAAAAAGATGTTAACAAGTCAGCGCACACGAGTGCTTTCGCAGAGTTAAGTTCCTATATTGAATCGAATATTGATAACGAAGACGTAGTGACAGTTTTTAAGCTAAGCCATCTCAAAAGCCTACTTTGTAAACGTTTAAAACTATTAGGAGTTGAACCATCGCCTGACCATTCCATAAGGTTTAAAGATAAGATTCTAAATTATTTCCCAGAACTTGAGGTTCATTCAGAAGGCCGTGATATTCTACTGGTTGCACAGAAGGGCGTGGGCCCCTCTTTAAGAGCAGCTTCTGCCATTGCCACTGAATTCGAAGCAGTGACTCTGTCTCGAGCGGCTAATGTTATAAGAAGAGACATTCTAAAGTTCCGTGATGTATCATTCGAAGGGTCATTTGAAACAGATTGTCAGGAAAACTCAGTACCTGCTTCCCTAATGACTTTGATTGGACTGATTTTGGGTGGTATAGAATCTACAGATATAAGAAATGAGACTAACTACAAATCACAGAAGTGTTTATCGATTTCTCAGCTGCTTTTGTTCAACTTTGAATGTGATCGTCGCCGAGGGGGTACTGGTTCAGCGGATACATCAGTAGTTAAACATTCGAACAAATACGAAACTCCTCTTCCACTGTTTTTGGGCTCTTTTATCCATAGTAAAACCCGATCAAAAGAGTTGGTGGATACTATGTATTGGCTTGGTCTCTCGGTATCATATGGTCGTGTTCTGAGCTTGTCAGGTGATTTGGGAAACGCAAATAGGAAACATTTTCACGATGTGGGAACTTTGTGTCCTCCGCAACTGAAAATCGGCATTTTGACTACATCAGCTGTAGATAACTTAGACCATAATCCAACATCAACATCGGCACTGGGATCCTTTCACAGGACATCCATTTCACTATTTCAGCATCCAAGTAATTGTGAACAGGGACGAAAACAAGAATTAATCAAAACGCCGTTTGACAGAGCAAAAAGCTTCATAAACTACCTGCGAGTTACACTGAGGTTCCAGCGAAAGGGAGTAAACATTCATGAATACCCAGAAGACGTACAATGTTAAGTTCTTTAGTAATACAAGCCTTGTAGCTGACGAACAACAATGGTTTGAAGAAGTTTGTGAGTCACTTGGCAGAAACTCAACCTCAAATACGAATGTCGATGAGCACTGCACTTGGGCAGCATTTCATTCAAGAAGAGATGAAGCTAATGGAAATGGTGAACAAGTAACTTCTTTAACAGCATTACTTCCTTTGTTTCCCGACGCTTCGAAGTCTGTCGCCATGATTAGTATTCAATGAACGTAGTGAAGAAGGCAGTGAAAGTATTTAACCATGGACAAGTTCCTGTTATTGCCTGTGATCAACCTCTGTACAAAATCGCCAAGGAAGTCCAATGGTTATGGTCTCAAGATTTCGGAGAAGACCATTTTGCTGTAATGGTCGGTGGATTACATATCAAGCTGACACTTCTAAATGTCTTGGCGACATTTTGAGCATCAGTGGATGGACTACAGTGATAGAACAGGCCGGAGTGGCTGCTAGTGGTACTTCTAAGTCATTTCTGAAAGCTGTTCATGTTAAGAAGACTTTGCGAGTGCACCAAATTACTGCATGTGCCTTGTTCTATCTCAGACAACAAGCATACCGTGAATATTACAGCAACAATGAAGTGGAGATACGAAATGAACATGAGTGGCAGAAATACATGGAAAACAAGAGCCCACAATTTCACTACTGGCAACTAATGCTTAACATCGAATTAAGTGTACTTTCATGGGACAGAGCAATTCACAATGGAAATTTTCCGAGTTATATTGAAACCCTCTCCAATGTTTTGTGGCTATTTTTTGCGCTTGATCATGTCCATTATGCACGTGTTGTAGCAGTTCACCTACGGGATATGTCAACACTGTCTCAGAACCATCCCGGCGTCTTCCAGGAATTCTGCAAAGGGAAATTCACTATGCGAAAAACTGGTCGAACATTTTCTCAAATGCCGTTGGACGAAGCTCATGAGCAGAATAACGCCCTCGTAAAAGGATCAGGAGGAGCCATAGGTCTAACTGAAACCCATCAGCCCTTTTAAGATGGATGGTAAGCGGACCTGAAGTCGCACGCATCAGAAATGAATTCTTCAGTGACATTCCAACATTGGCTGATCCAGGTTTACATCACGAAGATATTCCCAGCAAACAGCAAAGGTTTATCAAAGATGTCGCTGCGATGGCTGAAGTTATGAATGTAATGGGAAACCCATTTCTAGAGGTGTACTCTGACTTAGTTGTGCTTGATACTGGCGAAGTAGTGGATTCAAGTGTAGCACAGTTTATTCGCAATATGGAAGAAATGGGTAGAAGACAAGGCCAGGCATTTATAGAGGACCGTCTTATAAGCCGAACTGTGCCATTAAATAATGTTTTGAAGAAGAACAAGCTACCATTGTCACACTCGAAGTCTGAAGAAAGACTCAGCAAGCAGAAACAACAACTATGTTCTCAGAAGCAAGACAGTAACCTTTTTCTACTCATGTAATCTCTTGTCAAGAGCGTGTTGGAATCTTTCAGAATTCTTCCGACATGAAAATCAACGGTTTCCTCCAGCGTTGGCAGAAAAAGATGGTCTGATGCGATCTGGTGGAAAGTCTGATCTGCTGAAATGTTTAGAAGATTACCTAAGAAAGGACGAGCAAATCATAGAAGGTCAATCAGTCTGCAAATATGATCATCATTTTGGTGGCGAAGCTTTAGTCAACATGATGAAGCCAACTTTAACAGACACTTTCGAAGATCATGCAGATAAATTCATCCTTTACTTGATCCAAAAATTCAGCCATCCAAATATTTTCAGAATTGATGTTATTTTTTATGTATATAGGACTGACAGCTTAAAAACAGAGACGCGTAGAAAAAGAGGAACAGGTATAAGAAGAAAAGTGCAACCTGGGAAGAAAGTTCCAGGCAAATGGAACGAATTTTTTCGCGTAGAAGCAAACAAAGAAGAGCTTTTCTTACTTTTGGCAGACAGAATATCAAAAGCTTCCTTCCATGGCACGGTTGTTGTAACTTCAAGACAATCTGCTTTCAGCTCGCAGTCGATCGACGTAAGTGGACTTATGCCCTGCAACCACGATCAAGCAATTACTAGGATATTTCTTCACGCTGCGCATGGTCTTTCCAAAGTATTTCTTTGTGTCTTGGTACGAACTGTTGATACGGATGTTGTAGTTATTGGTATTTACATAGCGTTTAAGCTTCAGTTTGAACAGCTATCTGTATCTTTCGGAACCGGAAGACATTTTAGAATCATTGACGTGAGTGGCATTGTTGCATCTTTAGGCAGCGAACGTTGTGAGGCTTTACCAGCGTTTCATGCCCTAACAGGTTGTGACACCACATCTAGATTCGGAGGCGAAGGGAAAGTATCTGCATGATCGGCATGCCACTCATTCGAAGCCATGACTCCAGCACTAGCAATACTTGGTCGTTCACCAAGCAAGAAAGATATTGCCAAAATATTTCCTGTTTTAGAAAGATTTGTAGTTGTGCTCTATGATAGATGCAGTCAAGAACAGCACATCAACAGCTCAAGACAAAAACTGTTTGCCCAAAAAATAGAGACATTGAAAACCTTCCGCCAACGCAGGATGCTTTGCAACTGCACGTTCTTCGTGTGGCCTACCAAGCAGGATCTGTATGGGGACAAACTCTTCAACAAATACAACACCTTCCTTCTCCCAGTGATTTTGGATGGAAGGTTTGGATACCAAGGTTAGAATCTGTAATACTTTTAAGTGTTTTTACATTGAAATCTCAATCTTATTTCTATGTCGTTGTTTATTCGTGCAATAATTTCTTTCAGGTGGACAACATTGCCTGCAGCTGCAGAAGCTTGGAGGTAGATCCTCAAATGCGCTTGTCTAAAGGAATGTGGGGCCCTTTGCAAATGTGTAAAGGCTGATTTAGAACTCTGCCACTGGGGAGGTTGTTCTACAGATGACTAAAATGAAAACGGATCACCATGAACTTTTATTATAAATTTTAAGTGTTAACTGTGATGGATACGTTTTCAACAAATGCATTTCATCAAGCGGCACTGTTTATCTTTAAATGAAAGATATGATCCAGGTGAATTTCTCTTTATTAAACGTTTATATACTTTTAGTTTTATTTATAGATATGTTAGAGATGTGTATTGCTTTGGAAGTTTAAATCTTCAGAACATTCAAACATGTTTAATTAATTCTGAGCCAACCATTTTTTGAACAAACAAATGAACAGATAAAGAAAATGCATATATTATATTTCTATGATAGTTTATTTACGTTTTACGTTTATTAACACATTTAAGAGACATTTGCTTTGTAACAACCAAATTCCAGATAATCCATATATGAAAATGAAAAAATTCTTTAAATAGATGTCCGCCATTTTGAAAATTAGCAACCATTTTCGATGGAGGGTATCCCTAGAAGGTCTTATATATACATATAAATGACGAGAAGTATACAAAACGTTTCTGTATCAAATTCCAGCTAGTTAGCTCGAAATTTATTATTTCCACTTAGTTTTCCTGAATTTACTTTCGGCCATTTTGAAAATAGGTCACCATCTTGAATGTAGGCGATTCTCAAAATGCCTCCATATCTTAAAATGAACAAATTGACACACAGAACTTGTGTGCCAAGTTTCAGGTTGGTATCCCAAAGTGCATAATTCTCTTAAAATCATGCATTTATCCTCCGGACTATTTTGAATAAAGCTATTTAGACTTTCACAACCATACAACATTACTATGATTAATTTTCTTTTTAAGTCATACAGAAATTTGCTGCACCGACGTTTCGAACATTCAAACACATATCTACTAACTAAACGATAATTAGCTGTTGGTACGACATTCCGTAGGGTTAAATAAAATTAAAAATTCAAACTACTTTTAGCTTGGTGTGCATAGTCAGCGTATCGGCTTCCATCGCTGTTTTATTCTGGCTTTCATGATCCCCAGTTTGCTACTTTTTGTTTTCAAGTAGCTCCTCAATGGTTTTCATGATGCTAGGTCAATACCAAACATACTCTGAATCGAAGTCGGGACCGCTAGCACAAAGGGCGAGAGCGTTAACCAGATGGATACCCGGGAGCCCATACACCGCTGAACATATTATAACACTGTGCAACAAATTTTCAACTTTCAATTCTTTCCTGAGAAATTTGATGCAAGTATCATAGTATCAGTGTGACTGATCACTGCAGTGAAATCCGTTTCTTTCTATCAGGCTTAGACTTTGAGAAATAGGCAAACCAATAATGTGACATACAAGTGGCAGAAATGTACTAATAATGTTACATAAATATAGCCGTGACTTGTATGGGCATGTGGTTAACGCCAAATCGTGTGTAGAGCGAATGGCATTGAGGTAAGTATGCCTCTCAACCAATCTCTCAGCCCATGACTTACAGACTAACTGTGGGGTCCACGTTTTATGTCTATCAACATTACCTACCTTGACACAAAGAAACCTACCGTGACAATTTGCTAGGAGAATCAAGGTCATACTGAAAAATAATAGCTACCCAGTACAACTGAAAGGTCCGGAGATAGGAACTGAATATTCTTACGCTAATATTGAGTGCGAAGTGTACAAGAAGTGAATATTTTATAATGCATTTTTAAAAAGTCACTTCTGCTTCATTTCCGGCATGGAATAACACATTGGCGAGTTGTAGCATGTCCTCTGTGACACCACAGAACTCCATATCTACAATCCAGTGGTGCAAACTCCACGTAGGGAAGTGCCCCACACTGTAAAAATAGGAGACACAACGTTCATCCAAAAAATGGAGACAGCTGAGCTGCCTCCACTTTTTGGATTAACCTACATTCAGCCAGCTTTCGGTTGAACGTTTTACTTTCTATAAAATTTCAAAATATGTATGTATATATGACTGTTCCAACGTATTTCATTCAAGCAGAGCATTTTTTAAAGTAGAAAAGAATAAAAGGTAATATTCTTTTAAAATTAAAAATGAAAAAATGTTAAAGTGGTCGGGTTTCGATCCAGGGTCCACAAGCGCACTGGTCAGACGCTCTTTCCACTTAGCTACGAAGCGGTTGGTGTTTTTGGCTTTCCGAGTGATATCTATAGCTAGGTTTTAATGCGAAGGAGGTTAATCATTAACATGTTTTTGATTTTACTACGAGGAATGTCTCGTGGAAAAAGGAGAGATAAGTTGGCTACAATGTAAAGATTTATACCTAACTTAATTTCTCTTTCCGCTAATGCAATCCTTGCCGTTCTCGGTCCACTAGTGAACTGTTTACTGTCCACAGTGTAAAGACAATATAAAGACTCAAAATGGCGAGGCGTTCAGTGACAAGCAAGTAACGTTACTCCTGTTACTGGATTACAGAATATCCAACTAAGGCTTAAACTTCATCCACAAAGGTACGTAACCTAAAAATTGTCAGTTTAGCTTACACTTCAATTAGAAAATGACCGAGTTTTAAGCGTAAATTTAGTTAAACGTTCACGGACAAATCACTTTGGCCAGTTTCAACCCATTTTTAGTTAACGTTAAGCTATTACAAAGAAAATGTTTAACTTTAAAATTGAGTTAATTTTACCAATCTTTCCACTAAAAGGCTTACACTATATCCACGTTTAAGAGTAAATAAATACAACAAAACGCT
This sequence comes from Lepisma saccharinum, assembly GCA_022664845.1. Classification (NCBI taxonomy): domain Eukaryota; kingdom Metazoa; phylum Arthropoda; class Insecta; order Zygentoma; family Lepismatidae; genus Lepisma; species Lepisma saccharinum. The sequence continues at coordinate 19,357 of JAGDQP010004367.1, forward strand.
AATTTTCGACTTTTATTTCTCTATAAAGCGGAGTAACTTTCATCTATTTCGTGTTTCCACTGTTTACAGTGCATTATGTCTGAAATTGTCCCCTTTCTCTAATCAGTGCCCGTTTTTTTTTTCAAAATTGAAGGCTGGTACAGAAAAACAAATTATATTTTCGAATTCAGCAGACGAACATCTTTTAGGAACAGCCACTAGCTCTCCGGAAAGAAAATCTGTGTTGCACACGCCATCGACGGCATGCTCTCCCGTTTTGATTTCCGAACATTCTTGCAAGAAAGCGGCTAATCGTAATTAACAGAAACGAGAGGAATGCTCCACAGTTTGCAGTCAGTTCTGGTACGTAAAATGTCCTAAGTAGTAGCTCCCGAATAATTTTAGTATTTTTCTTCCTATTATTCCACAAGCATACGGCCATTTTTCCAACACGAGTTCCATCAAGGTTTCTTTCCACTTTTTCATATTTTATTTTTTAATGTTTTATTGAAAGTAAAAAACAGAAGTCCACCAAAAGGCCCACATACCCACCGAAAAGACACAGGAGCTCATTCAACAAAAATAAGAAACGAGTCAATACCCTATGGCATAAAGACGGTCTGAGCACGAGACTGAAAATTTAGCCTCGACGTAGTATCGTGGAATGAAATCTATGAAGCCCTGATTGGGTATTGAAACAAACTTTAGAATAAGCAGATGCATATTACTCACGTTTGTAACCATGTAATATTAGTACCTTCTTTAATATGATTTACTACGATGCAAATAAATGATTCATTGATTACAACGGTAATGTCAAATAAAAACTCTGAAAATGAGAATTTCGACACACATAGAGAGTATGTTCGTATAATTAGTGTAGATTAATTTAGATTTGTTGTACAAATCAATACTTTTTACTTGATTAAATCAATTTCACTATTTCAGATGTTGATTAAATCTCAGATCACACCACTTTGGCTGCCTTCCCACTGATCCTAGCATTTGGAATTTACGGTGGGTAAAGAATTATTGTTTAGCAAGTTGTAATCATTGTTTTAGTGAAGCATTTTTAAAAAGCCACTTTCTATTATCATTTGTTTTAGTGATGAAACAAAGATCATGTTTAATTAGAAAAATAAATGTATTTGTACATCTGCCTAAACTTAGTCCTTTGTTTCAATAATCCTCCTCTTCATTGTGAGGCGTTCTGCCTTTTCACTTTGCACACAAAATAGACAAAACCTCTTTAATAGCGAATGATGAATTGTACCTGAAGTGAGACTAGCATCCTTGCACCCTAGCACAGTAAGGTGTAGTCAGCAAACGTGTGTCTGTGTTCGTGGTTCTTTATGGTTCTTTTCATCATTTTTGTGTGGAGGTCATTGACTTTTGCGAGGAAACAAGTCATTTCTATAGAATAAATGCAAACTGTTACCAACTTGAATTTGTATTACGATAACTGTAGTCTTTGTAAATCGATATTCCACGAATTTCTGACGATAAAATGTCGAGGAAGAATACGGGGGTGTTCAGTGATTTCCCTTAGGAGGGTGTAGCCAAAGTCTAGGGAGCGTGTTGGGGGTGTAGCGTACCCCCCCCTCTCGGCAAATCCCTTCTAATGTTGTCATCCCAACAATGTCTCGATATTCCTAACGACCTTTTTCCTTCCGGATTCCCCACTACGATGAAATCTTTGTTTCTACTCCATCAGAGCTACATGATCGTCACCTTAGCCATCGTGAATGAACTCATTTTTTCTTATAACATTGGGTGAATCGCACAGTCTTTAACATTCTACATTATGCATCACATCCCGTTTCAGCCCATATAACTTTCTCAAAACCTTATTTTCAATCACACTGAATGTCTCTGCCAGGGTCGTACTCCAACTTTCGTAACCATAAACTATTACCGGCACAATAATCATTCTCCCTTTTTCATTTTCAACTTTCTTGACAGTAATCGCGAGGCTAGGAGCTTCTGGACTGAATAGAAACTTAAGTTGGTTGATGCTAAGCGACTTTTTATTTCTCCTGTGATCTCGTTTGTACTTGTTACATTTTCTCCCAAGTATTTAAATGTGTTTACTTTCTCTATGATCTCATTCCTAACTGAAATGTTTCTGTCTCCTTAGTCTGCTCTGCCTCGGCTTATCATATATTTTGTTTTCTCTACGTTCGCCCCTAGACCTATCTCATGGCAAGTTTGTACTAAAATTGGTGTTACTTTATAGTGCATCTATAGCATTCTCTATTAAATCTACATCCGCGTGTACGAGGAGTTGGTTCAGGCCATTCAATGGTAGTCCCTTTCTGTAATCTTTTATTTTTAGAATCGAATACTCCTATGTAAAGTTAGAGAGCAGCGATGACAAAGCATCGCCTTGTTTCAATCCACTACGAATCTCGGAACTATCTGACAATATTATCTATACTTATTCTGTTTGTGGAGTCGCTAAGACACGTCCTCACCAGCTGAACAAGTCGTTTCGGAATTCCAAATCGTACCGGTATATTGTATAGATGTTGCCATTTCTTAAAATCAGTAAACAGCTGGCGAACCGTCCCATTGTCTTCTGATTTTTGTCTAATATTTGACTCAAGTCGAAAATCTGATCCAGCGGGGATTTCTTCTAAAGCCACGACGTGTTAGCAGAATATGAGGTCAAACTCAACAGTTTTTGACATGTTAAGAGTAAAATGATTCTGCGGTAATTACAAATTTTTTTATAAACTGGAACTATTACTAAGGTTTTCTATTCCCTTGGAAGCTTCACGTTTCTCCATATAGTTCCTATCAATTTATGTAGTTTCTTGATTAGAGCTGTTCCTCCCGCTTTACTTAATTAGACTAGGATGTTGTCAATTTCTGGTGATTTGATTTTTTCTTAATGAAATTCTTACTTCGATCTCACTAATCTCGGTAAAAAGGGTTCTCCGGTATAGATATCAAATCCTCTGTTTGTTTTATTACAAAGTTTGTCGAAATATTCCATGCATTGAGAGTTTTAGTCGGATCAGGTTGAAGATCTCCACGTTCATTTTTAATCACCCCTAGCCTCGTCTAATAACTTTTTCCTAACGAGTAACCCATTCTGGTAAACCTTTCTACCATTGTCCTCTATCTTTTACGTAAGATATTTTCGCTTTTTGTTTCTGAACTTGGTGTTACGTTTCGCATTACTGTAGTGGTTTGCATTTCCTTCTGTTTTATTGCTTAGCCTTCGGTACTTTGCTTGTTTTCGTTTCTCAGGAAGCTTAAGGCATTCATAATCAAACCAAGTTTGTTTTTCTGCCGTTTCCTCTCACACACTCTTGTTTTATTCCGCTCCCTGCACTGTGTCACGAATTATTCTAATAATTTTCATTATTAATATCATTTTTATTATTATTCGAGTCGGCTAAGATTTTGAAACTATTTGATATTTCTTTGTAATCTGCTCGGATTATGTAATCGTTGTTTTTCAAAGTGTTGATGTTTTGTGCCTTTTCTTTGCTTTACCTTCACTTTTGTGATCAGAATTGATTGTCGGTGTCAACTTCCGCTCCTCTGTAAGCCCTAACATCCATTATGTTGGTATGTCCTTCTTTACGTATAGCACGCTTAATCCACCAGACACATGTAGATACGTATCTGCAATATTAAATTGTTACTGTTTACATTATGAAAGGCAATTTATTTTGTGTTAGAAGTAGAATATCTTAGTAATAAAACAAAATTTACTTACTTTACAGCCTTCCTAAAGATGCCAGTCGTCTAGATTTTCATTGGTCACTCGTCTAGATTTTGAATGCGTGATTTCTGTATCATATTTTTACTAGTTGAATGCTCGAGAAAAAGTGAGGGGGCAACTGCACCCCCTCGCCCCCCCTAATTGCCACCCATGGACAATAGTGTAGTTATTACTAACTACAATGACCCAAAAATACAAAGTTTACAAAATGTTCTTTATTGTCTTCACAACTCCTTCTTAGAGCAAAATCAGTGGAGTACGTTGATTGCGCTTACGCTCTTTTAATGAATGTCTTGATTCATTTAATGAGATAGGAACTGTAAGGGATATGCTAAATCTCTAATCTATCTTTTCTTCTCACACAAAATTCTAATGCTACTCCTACAAATTCAATTCAAAAGAGTTCAAACTTTCAGAGAAGAAAGTTAATAGCGTTGTCAAATTTTGGATCCGTGGCGATTTTCTGTTCCCTTTATTGTTTATTGTTGAAATCAGAACCTTTAAAATCAGGTTTTTCCATCAATGAACAACATAGAGAATAAAAAATTGGTACAGATGGAAACCTTGAAATGCGTAACATCTTTCTTCTTTTAAAGTTTAAACTCTCTGGAACTGAATTTGTAGAAAAAGCATTAGAATTTCGAGTAACGAAAAAAATATATAACATATATAATAAAACCTCAGTGTCTTCTAGCGTTTGAGATCAGCGCTTTATACTAAGATTAAGTTACTGAATTTTAATGTTTCTATTAAATGAAACAAATACTAGCAGAAAACTATGAACGTTAGTTTCGATAGGTACGTAATAAATTAAACTTCAACAATTAAAACACGTTCTTGAGATGGGTTTTACCAAGCTTCCTTAGTTAACTAATAATTCCTTAAATTCTTAACGAAGGTTGATAAAACCCATCATTACTGATGTTTTACAAAGTTTGTTTTTTATTAAATCGAGATAAATTTGGTATATTTAAAACAAATTAAACTTTCAACTCGTAACATAATAACTGGGAGAATAAAAGCAACAATTTGTCGTGGAAATATTACCTAAATTTAAGGTGAAAAATTGAAAGAAGCTGAACTCTGGGAAAAACAGATGCGAAGATATAATAGAGAGCAACACAGTTTATTAAATAGTTTACTTCTGAAATTAAGTTTCGAAGGACGATTTCAATTATTTTTGTTTGAGTACCATGAGAAATTTTGATTGTGACGTTTCGAAATACATATTTTTGTTTTCATGAAATCTTTTTCATTGAACGAGGAGAGTAAGAGGTAGTTAACGGTGGTCAATGGGTTTGCAGGTGTGTGTTACTAGATTGAAGAAATGCTTGCATGCAGTTAGTTAAGGGTATGACCTGCTTCTCTCCTATCACAAGCTTCTCAAGGTGGGCATGGTTGAGGATCAAATCACCAATGCTCATAATATCCAGGTTGAATTTCTCCCAACAACATTTGATGTTCAGTTCTTTAGCATTGGGTATTACTTTCAACAAAGTCAATGTTGCACCTGCCGTGACACATTTTGATAAACTTATATTTCTCAGATGCCACAGTCTCATGTGTCGCAGTAATCCATCCCAGATGATAAATTTCTTTATAGATATATGAAGTTCTTCCAACTTTGGACATTTTTCGAGAACAGTATACAAATTAATTTCGGTCACTCCTGGAAATGTTAGTTTCAGCTCTTTTAACTGATGTCCATTTATAACCAGGTAGTCGACGATTTCCTTTTCCCTACAACTGACATGGCGGACGTTATTGCTTTCGTTATGTACATTGTTGTTACGAAGCAGTTCGGCGATCTTTGTACAGTCTAAATATTGTATTTTCTTCAAGAATTCCAGCTGAATGAGTTGAACATTGGGATGAAGCTTCAGGTAAGACTCGTCAGACTTGGACACATTTCATTCAAAATTGACAATGTTTGGACTGTTACTAGTTTATCCTTGAAAATAAGGTTGCGTATGTTCAATATAGGTTTTGTCAGATTTAGGAAACGGGCGTGACTATCCCAAATGCGACGAATCTTTTCAAAAAATTCTACATTCAATCGATCACCTACTGTTTCCAAGTTTGGAATAAGTTCCAGCAAAACAAATATGCCCTTGTGGCTAACATTGGTGCCTCTTAAGTCCAATTCCTGCAGGGTGTCACACAAAGGAGTTTTCTCTCGTACTAGGTTGACGGAATGATTTGGGACATTTTTATCCCCTTCAACAATCTCTTCTTGTGCGAGTCTAGCAAATGGAGGGAAAACATCAGGGATATGCCATATTTGGCTCTCCCAGTCGTTATTAACCTGACTGTTTGGATCATATCTTACTGTTTGCGTGAGTCTGTGAATGCCCATGTTAGAGATTAGACCCAGAGGTGCTTGAAGTATTCTCAATTGGTGACACTCCTTTCCAATGATCTTCAAAATCTCGTCCGTGCATTTATATTGAATTTGTAGATGTACTAAGTTCTTTGCCGTTTCAAGTAATGTTGCCAAAGTTGGCAAATCGCTTTGCGTGAAGTGCCCAAGAAGACCAGGCTGAAGGTTACCTCGAACAAAATGCAGTTTCTTGAGATTCTTTCCCTCTGAGGCCACTATGTGTAATATTTGTGAGAACTCCTTGGCCTTATTTCGTGGTGGCATGTTAATTACAAGGATCTGGGTATCAAAGGTCATCAGTGTATTAAATATAAATTTAGTGAACTCCAGGGCTTCACCTTTTCCAGAACATTTTTGTAAGATTTGCATTTGTTTCAACAAACTTGACGGGATGGGTAGAGGAAGCTGTTTGTATGAAATGCAAGATACATCTTGTGACTTCCAAGCAATTTGTCTTTCAGCCAGGCTGTAATCTGACAATAAATTTTTCGCTACATGCACATATACTATTTCCTGTAGTTTTCTTGGTTGACAGTATGGAGGCATTTTCCCTCGAATTTCACTGATCTGTTGACAACAAAATATGATTAATGAAGTAAATGATTTAGAAATAAATTAATATATTTGCTTAACCTAGATTTATTTATTTTCCCTATTTTTTATATGCTAAAATTTTTACCATTACACACTGACAATTCCCTCTGGAAGAAAAACACGTGTTACAGGAGTGATTTATTTTTCGTATCTTTGCACCAACTCTAACAGCTATTGAAGGAGACAAAGAAAAATATATGTATAGTCTAGTGTTGGAGTAGAAACGACTACATTTCTGTAAGTGTTCCTTCAGGCTGAACTGTTATCTTTATTCATATAGACATAATACCTTAACAGGTTACTGTAGTATTGTGAGGTTAGGTTTCTTGGTCAGTTTTAAGAGACGGTTTAAGAAAACCTTCATCAAAGATAAGAAGTTGTAATGTGAACAGTACAAACATGCATTGAAATCTTCGGATTGACGTAATCAAAGAGAAATTGGGTTGGTGCGACTGAAGTGCTCAGTTTCAAGCAGCTGTAGTACAAGCCTCAAAACGTAATTGAATTGTTCAGGAACGTCACATGTTGTATGTCATAATGTTGTTACAATATTAAAAAACAAAACAACAACAATCCGAAACATTCCTGAAAAAAGCCAGGCGATTATATTTGCCTGGAAATGTCCCAAAACTTGGCTAATAAAACCTTTCAGTTCTCAGGGAAAGAAGAAGCCTGAAGTGAGATTTGAACACGAGCTATTCAGTTAGACGTCCAGCATCTTTCTGACTATACTTAACTGATAGTCATAAGAAAGCACTAGATGAAAACAATAGGTTAGGTTAGGTTAGGTTAGGTTAGGTTAGGTTAGCCTATAGAGGCTCAGAAATACGTTGCCCTAACCCCGAAAACATAAACAAAGTTACTCCCACGACTTACGCCATGTTTTAATATTTTTTTTTTATTTGTCAATTGGGGATCGCAATCTCCATTCACAGAGAATATTTCACATTTCTGCTAAAATAAGTTATCACAATGTCGGCGGTAACATTTAATAACATAACATTTAATCGGTTTAAAAAAATTAAGCTAAATATTTTTATTTTATAACAAGCCAAGTTTGAATTTAATAATCTAACATTCCTTTGTTGTAAACAATAAAAATACTGTTTTTATCTTCCCACTAGTGTTACCAGACGTACTCTTTTAAGAGTACGTGTACTCGTTTTCAGTGTTTATTCTTGGAAGTTCAAATTTGAAGAAAAATACTGAAAACTTTAGAATTTCTTACATCCATTGAAATGGTGGTTTTCTTTCAGAGCCACAAATTACTAAGCTCAGCACTGTATTTTCATATGTGACGTATTGTTCTGCGAGAAGGAGAAAGGGTTGGTTTCGGGTCAGTGGTCGAAAACAGAAAGCAACAAAGACACGACGTTCGATTGTTTTTGTGGCTAAGTAAGAAGGATATTTCAATTTTCTTTAAGGCTTTTAGGGCAACTTTGGCTCAGGCAGAATGGATGATGATGGGACGAGCCCACATGGCACGAGCCTGTATTGAATCGAGGACACCAACACAAGCCAAGAGATGAGCGGTCCCAGTAAGAAACGTATACAGGGGATTACGAACTACATCGACAAACTTCTGACGGTAATTTCTCACAATTTTCTTTGACAAATTTTCGAAATATGCATACTTTCGGAGCTACATGCTGCCGAAAGCATGGGAAAATGAAATTTATAGTTTCATTTTTCTAAAACCACGAACAGTAGAGATGATGCAACATAACACTGTCAAAGATTTTAAATCTACACTATCCAAAAATGCATATTTCAAAATTGTGCAATGGACGCACAGGATTCATCACAGAATTAGGGGATTCCCAGAAATTCTCTTCAGTAAGATGGATCCAAATAAGCCTAAATGGGATGGTTTGCTACCAGGAAACAATAATTCGTTTCGCCAAGTCGGTCTCCCAAGTAGAGTTTATTTGCCGAACGTTTTTATAAAATAAAAAATGAATGGTTTTATAACAAGCAGGAGTAAAAATTGAATAATTTCATGGAACGTTTTATTATTTTTTTTTATCAAAGAAATTCATTATCATTGCCGAATTGAATAGTGGGGATTACGTTTGCTGTTTTGATGTGAGGAATCACCTCAAGAAAATAGTCGGTATAGTTCATAAATACCCTGTGTTTATATGAAGAGTATTTGAAAAGTGTGCTCTTTTTTACTTTACCAATCTGGTAACCCTGCTTCGTACCCACACTTCTAAGGATGTCTTACCCCCTTAATATATTTGTCAATTTTGTAAGTGATATGTGTACCCAGGCACGTATCCAGAATTTGATTTTGGGACGGGTCCAAGATCTTGCGGGAAGGAGAGTCCAAGGTGTGTCCAGACCTAAATAATTTATGTATAATTATGCCTCAGGTTACACTGTTTATTCATAAAACTCTCAGTTTGAGGGGGGATTCCGGACCCCCTGGACCCACCCCTAAATACGTCCCTGTGTGTATCAAATTGGTGAAAATCGATTCAAGAACACAAAAATTCAATTATATTTATACAAATTACATACAAAGGTACAATCGACCTGAAAGAAAGCTGAAAGAATTGTTGAGCTAAACGCTCGCATTATGCGCAGTATATACAAGGTTGACTGTATGTTTAATAGAACCATGAAAGCAAATTGAAAATGAAACAGAAATTCGCATTACACATATTTGAATTTATAGGTAATGGGCGAGGGATGTTCAACGTCCAAATCTTTGAATAAATTTGGCAACACCGAAGAAAGTTATTGAAAGTTCGTTTTAAACCTACAGTGTATGGCCTTATGGGGTGATCTTTTAGCAAAGCAACGCAGAGCTTGTCGACTGAACTCACGCTTAATTCACCTGTGCCCGGCCGCCAATTGACCCGTGGTTCTCCGGTAACTTTTACCCAGATGTTGAGTTATAATTAAAAAGAAAGAAACAATGATAGAGGTGTCATATACTGTCACAAAGGGCTCACGAATTTTTAAAGTGTTAAGAAACACTTAAGTAATACACAAATAATAACGGAAGTAAGTGCAGGCAATATAGTTTCTGAATAGACGAAATGATTATTTCAAGTTAAACTTACGAAATAAGTTGAGGGACTTAAAAATAAGAGGGTGCAAGAGATAATTTATTTTAAAAAATAATCGATTTAAATGCGTCCAGTTACATGAACGTTATAGTACTCCCCCTAGTGTTTGTTTACCGTAACACCCAGAACTGACACGTCCGTGTGCAGCATGAAATATTTGAACCCCATTGAAGAGCCATCTATGAGCGTTGCAGCGAAGTAAAAGAGAAAACTGTGTTGTATTTCGTATAAGTAAAAGAACCGAACCTGACGTTCTAACCTAACCTAACCCTTGATTAGAAATACATTAATAATAGATTTGAGCATAAACAATTTATATTTTTAAAAAGACAAACTCAGTCTCGCCGAGTTCAGAACCCGGATCTGTTACTCCATAAGCCGACGTCTTAGCTACGATTGCTGATGGCAAACATCGGTTTGGAAGTTTTATTTACACAGTTGGTGTGGTGTATCACTCGCGTGGCGCACTTACGCGATATTATTCCAGTCCGCAGATACTCTAGGAACCGGCTTCATGTTAGTAGTGCACTCTGTTAGGCATTTTTTGAACTAGGTACAAATAGCGCTCGGAAACCGTGTCCAGCAATTGGCGTAGTATGCAAAGAATCGGACTGGCGTGCCAGTGATCCCCTTGTCGAGTCGCGCCCAGCTTAATTTTTCTCTTATTTCTTTTGTTCCCTTTTTTTAAAAGACCCTTCCTGCTTTGAAAAATGTTCTGCCTTTCCTTTCTTATTTACTGACATTGGTTACGTAAAATCAGGTTAGACATTTTGTTCTACGCGATGGCAATAATAAGGGTTTCAAGCTTTCAGGTAATTTACGGACATGAGTTACACAAGTCATGTTAGATTATTTTTTTCTTTACGAAATGAAAACATCAGGAAACATTCTAAATATTGTCCTATTAGTAGTCTATTCCGAAACAGTATGGTTTCTTTTTTCAATAATAGAATGGAGTCTAGCAACACGGGGGGGTTACGTTTCTCTATATCATTTTCAACGAGGATGTTGAATATGGCCAAAAATATTAAATAGCTAAACTACATCAGGAAACCCTGAAATTTAAAGAGCAAGTTCTGATTACCAACTATTACTTACGTAGTGAAAGGGAGGAGAATTGATTTCCCATTTTCTCAGGGTTGCCTGGAGTAGACAAGTTGTTAAAAATTTTCCGACATTTTCAACTTCGCCCCTTTTGGTTGAAAATGACATAGTGATGTAGAAAAGATTAGAAAGAATGAGTATACAAGATTTTTTGGGAAGAAAGACGAGGAATAACCATTGATATCTCGTATCTACAATGTTTGTCTTCTGAAGTTATCTTTTTATTGAAAGGAGAAAAAATGGCGGACTTTCCAGTTGAAACTTCATAATAAATAAATCTAGAGGTTTGGACGTTTATTTTTCAGAAAGTCCACCATTTTTCTCCTTTCAATAAAAAGACAACAACTACTTCAAGTAACAAAACTTGTAGATTCAAGGTATCAATTGTTAACACTTAAAAAACATTTTATCTTTGTTACGGAACGATTTTTTCTTCTTAACTATGTTATATAGATCACTTAGAATTTCAACAAACAGCCCATATTCAAGAATAAGTCGGGACGGGCGTAAGCCATAGTCTTGTTACCGTCCATATAATTAATTATATCTAGTTTTAACAAGAATAAAGTGTTTTCTTCAGGGTGCACATCGGAAGTTTCTAATAAGTATAAACTGTGGCAAATATAATTAATTCTAACGGAAGTATGGGCAGAAGATAGCGTATCACGTTTTCCTTCATCTGCCACCGACAAAAACTTAAAATTCAGCTCATTTACTGTAGACTGGCATACGGTGTGAAATAGGACTTCGACTATACTGAGTGTAAAGCCATCTTTCCTTGCAAGCGCTCGCCACATACTATGCTTGCGTTTTGTACGATGAGTAACCAGTAGACATGTTGTTCCAATTGGCTACTCACCCAAATCTAAGCAAAGAACGCAGCGAACGCTTGTATGAAAAGCTGGCCTAAGAATTTAAGGAGACGAAATATCAGCACATGCGACCCAAGCGCTCCTAGAAATTACCGTTTCAGAAACTAGATAGAAACAGGCTACATATTCGTTATAAAATATTCAGCCCTTGATGTAAGCACACTTGATTTTCATTCCACAATTACAGACGTTTGTATGCTGTTGTCAGAAACTGTGTTTGTGTTCTGTAACGTAAGATTTTCTCTGAAATTTCTCGACTGAATTTCTTACTGAACACAATATGAAATGAAACTTAAAATTTGTTCTTAAAAAACCATGAAACTGAATATCAATACCACAGAATCTCGCGAAAGTTTGTAACAATGTAATTTTTAAGCGAAAAATTCTACTAACTTTTGTTCATGAAATAACCGAGAAAATTTGGGAATCTTTGCCTTTAATACGTCGGATTTTGCATGTCTCCCTGTATTCAAAATAGGAATAACATTCTTGCTATGACCAACTTATTCTAAAAAGCTCATGGAAAGTAAAGTCTCTATTAGCTGAATAGAATCGTAAGATATAAAAATTTCCTAAAAGACTATTGGAAAGAAGCAACATCTTTTAACATAAAATTTTAAACAAAAATTGAGCTAAAGAACATATAAAATTGTTATACCTATCAAAACATTACTCTGCTCCTCCCCTTTATTTTCAAGGCAAAAAAAGGCCACTTAATAGTTTCTATAACAGTGTAGAACAGTTTCACTGCAATCTAATTTGATAAAGTGTTCACATGCATTGTTGATAATCAGACTATTATTATGCAGTAAAAATGGAACACGGAAGATGGTAATTAATTAGGCAATTAGTGTCATAAAACCTGTTGTGTGAATTTCCATTTATAAAATCATTTTGGAAATATATTTGTTTTAGAGGATTGAGTGGATATGTGTTCAGCAACTTCCATTATCGAAAGCGGGCATCGTCATACTGTATTGCAGGTAATATCACCTGCAGGATATCACCAACCGATTTCCCGGGCTTTCGCCATCAGTAATATGACCGTCTCGGTTCCCTGAGCTTCCGTTAAAGTATCATCCCGGCGTTGAGCACACCATTAATATCACCATCAGTGTTCCCGGGTTGTCGTTACCATCACCTGCAGTGATTTACTTCCGCTACAAATTATCCCCTCATACGACTTTACGCCCCACTTCTCTCAAGATGAAGGTGCCGTGGGGAAGATCCGAAGGAAAAACAGTAACGCGAGAGCTTGTGGTATGCACCCGCAACTCGTATCTAAACTTTACCAAACAATGTAGTGCGAAAATAAAAGTTTTGGAGAGGACTGGGTACTGGAACGGTGACCCGATAATGCCCGAAGTTCCTCTATGAAATACGTGGCAGTAAGAAAAATGCGGAACGATACTGAATATTGCGCACAGTATTATCACTTCTCAGCAAATTATCAAGAAAAGAAATATTTTCACTGAACTTGTTATGCACAAAAACGTATTCACTGGTTTTTGAAATGATGTGTAATCCAGATTTTGTCCGCTGACACTATTACGAAATATACACCAAAATAGTTTTCCTCGATTAACTTTATTTTTACCAACTAAGAGGAATGAAATGAACATTAAGAAAATATCAGAAATTAATATAATCAGTGCTTTGCCTTGCACGAGAATTAATGAAGAAACAGTATCTTCATAGGGTAGACTTACTTTGTTAACTACTCATACATTTGATACGAATACTACCCAATTGTACAAATATTTTCCACACTCTTGAACACAAATGACATACAAAGACTACTGCTTTTACAGTATTCAGTTTCGGATTGAGTAACTTCTGATACAAATACTGGTGCACCTTAGTTATACACTTCTTTTTTCGCGTTTACCGAAGTTCAACACGTAGAATGAGCAACATTTTAAACAAATTCCTTCTTTAATATGTGATCGGAGTACTCCTCTTTCCTTTCTTACTACTCCCGGAACTTGCATATAGAAAATATAATCAGTGCACATCAAACGTACTTAACACAATCTAACCTAAAGTACTGATATGTGTCATTCATGAAATTAACGGATAAGTGTTGAAAAATCGCTACTTAAAGAATAATCCAGCAGCATTAATCTTTCTGCTTTTATTACTAAATATAGAAAATAAGTTGCGCATATACACTTCCTTGCAATAGCTACGATATGACTGTTCTGGTTCTAACATATAATTGCTACTACTGCTCGCATAGCAAAATACAGCATAATGGGGTTCCTTATGAGCATGTCAATACTACTAACGTAAGACACAACGTTGTATTATTTGGCTCCTATTGTTAACTAAATATGTATTGGACAGTATCTTCAAACACATATTTGCATCCAGACTCATTCACGAAGTACTGAGCTCCTTGCTACCCGGGCCAGGTGTCCCTATTGCCTTCATGGAACAATACTTTTTTTCTTTTCGTCGGTATGAAGAACGTCCAGTACAGTTTTATTATCTTGTAATAACTGACTCCCTAAAGAAGTCCGAAGATTCTCTTACTATTTTTTGACCTTGTATTGCAAATATTTTTATAATACGTTAGCCACCTGGACTAACCTACACGGCGTTACGAATATGGTACCGGTAATTAAGTTAGCTTACTTGCCTACTTTTATCATACTTATACTAGAACACTAATATATAACAAACTAGCGTGTACGTCTTATTTGAGCTCAAAATTACTTTACTTAAGCAGACTTTCGTACATGACTGCGCAGTCAAATCACGGAAACATTTTTCACTACCGGGACGAGCGCTGCACACGGCCATACGAAACGTACATCGCGTGTTTACAATAGATGAGGCTATTAGTACACCAGTTTCAGTAATGAAATAATACGTTCACTGAGATCACGATCGACTTGCCTTCTAGGAGGACCACTAGTTTTGCTCGCATTCACTAAACACAGCTTTCATAGTTCTCTAACTTATAATACGAACAAAGGTTACCTGCATCTTCAGCTTTTTCACGGCCATGCCAAATGTTTATCACCAACACAACCTTGAGGTTCATATTTTCCGTGGAGAAAACTGTCATATTTTATCTTCCCCTCTACCCACGTTACTTACGCCTTTTGTGTACACACTTCGGGGTTGGTTCGGTGGCTGCATCGCATTAAAATGACAGTTTTTTGTGTCGGCGGTTCAGGAACAAAATATCCATCCATGACGTCGTTGTTCAGATCTTTGTCGGAAAGATTCCAACGTTGCCACATCGACGCTTTCGACAAGTGTCGACTGGTGGCGTTAGCGTCGCACTGGGCGAGCATGAAGCTTCCTTCGCGGCAGTAAATATCAACTGTCCCGCACTGTATGAGAAAGTTTGTAGAATTTGCTCTGTCAGAAAATGAATGTCACAGTAAACTTATTTCAACTTTGGAGAGCATTTTGCCTGGTGTGGTTAAATGGAACCAGAGAAAACGTGATTAAAGATGGCATATCCTAGGTTAGGTTTTGTATACTCCGAGGTACAATCCAAACCTACCACCCTATCCGATTACAACTCAAAACAGCCATGTTGCTCATATTTGAAGTTTTTAAATTGCGACATCTCGCTCGGTCATTTCGGTGTAAAACAAACGGTATTCTACTGAAATCGCAACATTCTAACACCCTAACATGTAATTTCATACTGCGGCTAACATTTTGGAGGGAAAGAACTGTTTCTGAGCAAGGGCGTCGCAAGGAATTTTCCCAAGGGGAGACAATATTAAGGACACACAAACGTTGCACACATACACGGTGTGTCTGTGTCACTGTCATAGACATGGTAGAAATTTACAGATGAACCATGAAGAGGAGCATATTCAATTATTTATTACCAATTTCGAAATTTAAGGCTAAGTGCAAATTAATGCGTGGATGTCCCAGTTACTTATTAGTACCTCTTTCTATTGAAGAATTTTCTATTAGCATGTTGAATTATATAAAATCATTTAAAAAATAAAATAAAAATGAAATAATCATAATTTTCAAATTTACGAAGTAGAATCTGAATTCAGAAAACACGACAATTTTTTTTAACAGTGACTTATTAGTAACGCCGGACAATAACATCTGTCTCTTTCAATAGTAAGGATACTTCTATGATATCTCTGTAAATAATAAGGATAATTAAATCCTTTTCCCTCCGGCCTGAGTCTTAGATGCCTAAAGGCCAAAAATATAACTGAAAACTTCAACTGTGAATATTTCTCTTTTCTGCTCAAGCGTGTGATCAAAATGGTGGCAGAGAACTTTTGATCATAATTGTATGTTTTGTTACGATGAAAAACCGTTATCTCTCTTTGCGCATTTGCGAACATAAACCAGAACTGAAAACTGGGACACCTCCAGTACTACAAAAGAAATCTATCAGCGCTTTTCTAGGCTTACTGGAAATACTGGAACATTACTAGATACATCAATTCACTTTCTAATTGTTTTTAACAGTGAGGTAGTTATCAATTTGCATCAAGTCGTTCCTGCAGTTGATGGTAAATTAAGGTCAATAAAGTCTAGAGAAAGAGTCTGAATATCTGAAAGTCATTTTGAATCTAAATTTTAATTGATTTATGGTCTTTAGGCATCTCAGGATCAGACCAATTTGAAAGCAATATTTCATGTTTAATGTTTTCATTTCTTTACGAAATCCATATTTTAATGTGTGTGTTCTTTATTGAAATATAATTATTATCAGCAATTTTATCTCCTTTTCAGATTGTCTTGTTACCCATCATTTCCTTTAACATCGTTCGCCTAAATCATCAAGTGTTTTTATTTATTGAAGTTAAAAAGGATGTACTCATTATAAAGTACAGAATCAAGCATTTTAATTACTTTCGTACTCATGTCTGAAAGCAGTACCAATGGATTACCAGAAGAAGATATTAGTGGTTTGGGTGTACAGTCTGTTGGTATTGATTATCAGTTGAAAGTAGGGTGTCTGTTGATGTTACGAGGTTTGAGACACAAATTGGATTTTGTATTGGATATTGAAAAATCTGACGCAGGAAACTTCGATGATGTGGTGTTTAGCTACTGTGAAAACGGTGAAAAGGTTCAATATTTCATACAAGTATCTCGCGGAAGGGTTGCAGGTAGTAACTTAGATAAGAAGATTCGTGGTTATATGTTGCTGAGACGTCCTCATAAGAAGAGAAACAAGTTGCATAACAAGGTGTACTTGAAAAGTTTTCTTCAATCTTTCCAAGAAATTAATAAACAAAAAAGATATAAAGACAAGGGATTAAAACATTTTATATTTTATACAGCAATGGATTTAGAATTCTCCGATGAGAATTCGACAAATACGAAAAGACAAACTAAGTTTAAATTGGACAAAAAAGATGTCATATTAGAATGGGAAGAGATTTCCAATAAGAATTGCATCCTAAGTTCTTCATCTCCTCAAGACCCAAATCAGGCGAGGCCATATTACAAGATTTTCTACAACGAAGCAATGACAGGCATGGGAGAATCACCCGATGCAGTGAAAGAATTTCTGCAAGAGTTTTATTTTTATACAAATCATCCAACAGAATCCGAATTTGATGATTTGTTAGTAAATGAAATTTCTGAAATCAAACCGTATGGTAAGGAGATGTGCTGTGATGTTTGCCATGAGCTTATGGAATATTGTAGAAATCAACTGAAGCACAACCGGTCATTTAAAATAACTCCTTCCATAGCAAATGAAATTTTACTGAAGCGTGAAACTCAGGTCTTGAAGCAGAAACTGAATGCGTATTCTGAGAATGACTGCTTCTGCGTCAACCCAGAAGAAATAACCTTCAAAAATTCCTTTAAACCTCTCAAAACATTCTTGGACCAAAATAATGACGTATTTTGGAATATTGCGTGTTCTCACGAACCATCACTTAGTTTTATTTCACTACAGGAAACTCTTTGTGAACTACAGAAAGACTCTCCTTACAACTCGTGGTTCATATTCAAATCACGTATGATATTATTGAGAAACCAATCAGTGAAAGATGATTTCGTTTCCGTTTTCTCTTCAAATGAATCTTCAGTAATTCTTTTGCTACTTCAAGGTGAGAAATTAGAAGAATACCAAATTTCTTTTCTGCAGGAAGTATATGACGTATTATACAGAGAAAAGGACAATGATTCTCTGACGAAGAAACTTGTAATAATATCACACGAAAATCATCAAAATTCGTTGAAAACTATATTCGGAGAACTTTATAAATACGACAGAGGGGAGGCAATTACTCTAAAATCCCTAACAGCAAATTGTCAGGAAAAGTTGCTGAGAAGTGAAATCATATTTCAAGGTAGACTCTTGCCATTGGAATCTCTGATCGGCACAGATTACTCATATCTTGTGGATGAGAGAATATTATCTAAACTCATCACAACGGAAAAGCCAATAAAAATTGGAAACCCTGTGCCTTCTATTGAATTCTTTAAGCCTGCTCTTATCAGACGACGACTCTTGAGACGCAATGTAGTTCGACAGGAATGCTTGAATTCAAATGGCGGAAACGTATTCGCATTAAGTGGAAGTGTTCATAAAGTCGGGCAGTGGTTGAATGGGAAAGAAGTCATTGGCGTTAGCAAATTAAATGAGGAATCAAATCTAACTGACAGGAATGTGTTTATTTTGGATGAAGGTCCAACAAAATCTTTCCTGAAATTGTGTGAGAAGTTCCCATCACGCAGCGTTCATTGGATGCATATTAGAAACGAATGCATGTTTCTAGTTCGATCCCATAATTCGATTGCAACTATTAAAAGTTATCTGGATCCTACTTCAGAAAATTACGTAATTACTAATATAGATATTACTACAGATTTAAAAACACAGAAGTCGAGCGATTTACAAGTATTTATACAAGGAATATCATGTTATCAAAAAACCTCTTTTATATGGGAGCAACACAGTTCTAGTGAAGACAAGACGTTCCCAAATAGTGACGACAATGAATGGTTAGGACTTAGGGAACTAATATTATACAAGTTAGATAAAAATAGGTACCCAAGAATAATATCTGGTGAATCTGGTATGGGGAAGACAACGTTACTGAAACTAGTTTGTTTCCAGAGAAAGATGCTTGGTTCTGATCACTGGGTTTTATATGTCAACGCACAAGACTTGGTCGAGGAATTACGCGAAATAAAAGACAACTGTGACAATGTGGACGAAATTCATTTTTTAAAAAAATGTCAACATTTGACTAATACGTTTCAGGAAAACCTTTTTGAATATTTATATGAGACCAAAGGAACAACTATAGCAATTGATGATTTTGACCGTCTTCCAGGCGATTGTAGGAAAACGCTATCCAAAATATTGAAGAAAATTTCTGATCACGGTTCGGTTGCATTGTGGGTAAGTACAAAATCTTGTTGTAAGGAAGAACTTGAAAGTTCGTTGAGTGTAATAGCATATGAACTTGATGCCTTGAGTGAAACAGAACAGCGGGACTATTTAGAAATGCTTTCGGAGTATGAACTAAGAATCTCTTGCGTTTCCGATAAACTTGATGACAATGTTAAGTCATTTATCTTTGACCTGCTTTGTTCAGTATCAAGTACAGATAGTTCTTTAACTAGATCACCACTGATACTCCAAATGTTAGTCGAAATTTGCAAAGGTCAATTGTATTGCAAGGAATGCCCGACTGTTTCATTTGAAACTTGCCTTGATATATGCGAAATATTCGAAACGTTTCTAGATAATATTTATTCAATATTTTTAAAGAAAAAGTGTTCTAAAAATTTCAGAGAATATTCGGAAGTCAATCCAACGTGGCTAAGTTTGTGGGCGAACAACGTGCATGCAAGTAAGAGTGTTCAGCTGATTTTTCCAAATGAAGATATACAGGACATATGTAAGCGTTACTTTTGGTATGACACTCTTAAAGATCAAGACGAACAAGATCTACTCAACATTGGAATAATTCAAGGATGTCAAGACCCTGTTAAATTTCTACATCATTCTTTTGCCGAGTTCTTTGTAGCTATAGCAGTGGAAAGGGTACTTTTAATAGGTACTGAAGAATGTAAGAGAAAGATTAAATCGTTTTTAAAGAAAATTATACCTAACAAAGCATTTGAATTGCTTAGGAGATTTTTAGATTTAAAATTGTCTCGCGACAGACCCATTCACGAAGCAGCAATTCTCAACTTAACTCCTGCAAGTTTGGATGAACTAAGAGACAACGTGGACTCTAACATAGGACCTTGCAAGAAACCCATTCGCAAGGCGGCGACCCTCAACTTAACTACTATGAATTTGGATGAAGTAAACTCGTCTGACATTTTAGGAAGAACACCAATGCATCTTTCAGTGCTTTATAAGAGTATGGACTTCTTAATGTTCCTCTTAGAGAAATTTCAAGTTGATTTCGACGTCGAAGATGTATTTAACAAAACTCCAATTCTATACGCGATTGAGAATGGTGATTGGGAAACTGTTGCTTTACTAATTTTCAAAGGAAACAACATTGAATATTCTGGAATCAAAACAGAAGGTAAGATCCAGTTGCTGGAAGCTGCATGTGAAAGTGGATTCAATCAGGTTGTTAAGACAGTGTTTATTAATTCGTCGTCTTTAGAAGTAGAAAACTATCTCTTCTCAGAAGCTCTGGCAAACGCTACTAAGGAGGAACATGTGGACGTTGTTAAAACTATTGTTGAGTATGCTGAAAGTATTCCTCTTGTTGATGTTGTACTATACGGACAGTATTACTATTTTAGAAAAGACAAGGAGGAATACGAGAAGAAAGGAGGAACAGCTTCAGTGATTGGTTTAGTAACTGAAACTGATGAAAGTTGGACTAACATCTCTAGTTTAATACTCAGACCTGGCAGAAATTACATATCTCCCATCTTACTAGCAGTTCAAAATGGTAATATTACCATACTAGAATACTTTATTGAACTCATCAAAATGAGTAGAAGAGATCCCTGCATAATATTTTTGTTGCCTAGTCTTCCTGTCATTCGTGAGGCTATGCGGAACAATCAATTTCAAGTGTTCGAATATTTTGTTACGCTATTGACTCAAGAAAATGAAGCACGTCCCATATATGAACTTGAGTACAGAAATTTTCACATGACGTAAACGATTCCTTATTTTCTCTAGAAGTTGATTTAAACATGTATTTAGAATTAGTGTTATGGAAAAGAGTATATGTTGACGGTTTACGAAATGACCCACAACAACTAAGGAAATTATTTCACGAATGTCTTACATGTGATGTAAGTTTTCAATTTGTCACACGCGTATTGGAGTTAATCGAAAGTGCGATGAATGAAAAATCAGTTGTGAGTTTAATTTTTTATTCTTTTTCTCAGAAACCGAAAGATTTACTTTGTAGAAACATTTCTCGTTTCCTTCACTACATAAAAGGAAAAAAACTATTTGGTGATCTTGTGACAATGAGTGATGAACAAACAGGGAAATCATTATTCCAGTACTTTGATGAACAAGGTCGCGAAGAACTTTTAAACATATTGCTAGACAATTAGTCAGAAGCACGAAGTGATGCATCTAGATAATAATAAATTAATAATAATGGACATACATCTATATCATACGCAAGTTCAAGGGGCCATATTAACGTTCTTAGGATAATATTGATGCATCTAGAAAAGAACAATCGCGTTTTTCTAAGTAACATCGAACTGTAGACCAATCCATGTAGCTATGTAACACTCCACTTTAAGTGGTCATATTAATGTTCTTAGAATAGTATTGACATACTTAGAAAAGAACCGTGATATTTTACACATTATGAACACTCATGTGAGCACTAAATATGTATCCCGTCACGATACAGCTTCCGAGATTGTGTTAGACAATAAAGATGTCTTTAAACTTTTGTTCGAGTTGGTAAAAGAGAAACAAACACGTTTAATCCAACTACAAGAAATCAATGAGCTTGGAGCGGTAATAAAGAATTAAAAAAAACATGAATTACTGTTAAAAGTAATGGAATCAAGAGTGAATAAGTGATTACAGGAAATAGAAGAAAGAAAAAGTTTCAAAAGTTAACGTTAAGTTACTGAAGCATAAAGAACGTTTTACTATGTGATAATAAGGATAACATCCTTACATTAATAAGCTAGCATACTTGTGGCAAAAACAAATATACATAATAGTAGAATTAATAAATAGAGCCAAGTGAATATTACGTACCTGAATTTGTGCTGAAACCGGTTAATCTGTTTTATTCATTCAAGTGTAAAAGTGACGACGTTTTATTCTGTGATACCTTTTATCCCACGTGAAGAGTACGACTGAAAGAGGCACAAGGGTCATTTGATAAATGTTATTATGTGATATAAGGTAAAATTTGTGACAAAAATAGAACTGAAATGGTTTGCACAGTGGAGAAAAATTAGGGTTTCACACAAATAAACAATTTTAATTGTTGCTTAACCTACTACCTGTATGTTAATTGTTACGTTGGCCATTACTGTGCTTGATTATTGTAACTTAATGGTTACTTGAAATCTAAAAAAAAATATGAACATGATAATTTATTTCACTCGAAGGTAAAGTGTGTTACAATTCATGTTGCATTCATGTTATCCTTTATGATGTAAATTTTTGTATTTTGTTTTTAAAATATATTATTAGTTGGTACATGATTCATTAACACACTCTGTTATTTTCTATGAATTGATATTCAAGTCAGGTAAAATATTGTCTTCTTGCAATCCAAGACAATATTTAAAAGTGGTAAATGTCTTCTTTGCCAACGTATAATTTATGTTTGTACAGGAACTAAATTTATATTTAAGAGCACTTCGTTCATTGTATTCAGAATAAGAGGGAACAACATTTTGCAGTAAAAATGCATAATTTTTAAGGTTTGTTTTGGCTTCATTATTTCCATGAGCCTCATGTACCCAGCGCTAGATTAGAATCGACCCATAATAATGACATGAAATCAATATCAGAAAGATAATTGTATGTACATCTCTTTCAATGGCCACATGCATTGGTGACTCTAGTCGCGGCGATCACAATAAAATGGTAACTTGATAAAATAGTTTAGAGGTTTCTGGTCTCCTTTAACTGTCCGAAGCTTACTACTGTAGCAATAGCAGTCCACGTTTTGCGTCAAATTTTATTCGTTCGGTAACTGAACGATCTGGGTTCAGTTCCCAGCGATTGGAACGACCAATTTGTATGTATATATTTCAAACCATAACATAACAAGAAAATTAATATAAATAAATCTATCGAATCATATGGGAGGAAGACAATTTATTAATGCACAGAGAATAGCTTCAAAGTAACAATACAGTATTTAATCACATATAATTTGAGTGTAGCAAAAACTAAAAGCAAGTAGGTATACAAAGTGAAATATCGTTTACAGATATTATAAATGAAAATAAACTAGCTTTCAAGACACAATAACCTCTGAGCTGAAATGGAATATAAAAATCCATTTACGAGGTCAAGCATGTTAAATAGTCTCATAAGAACGATGTGTATAAATTAAAATAGCATAAAGAATACTAGATTGGGTAATATAATATTCATGATTAAAACACTTTATGTAGGCAGGAACAATCATTATTTTAGATTACTGATACTTTTGTTAAAATTCATTATAAAATGGAAGATGGATCAAATGTACCTTAACTAACTTTTTATCCTTAATTTCAATCTAAAATTGATTTGTATTTTAAGTTTCAAAATGTTAGGTAAAACTGAATAAATGAAACGAAGTGGTTCTTATTTACTGTTGGTATCAGAAAAATTATTTCTTCATTGTATTGTAGGGGAAGTGGTGTTTATTGTATTGCAAAGGTGAAATTGTTTGGGGTAAAACCACACTCACACCAAGGTATTGGGTAGTGCATGTAATTTTCATCATGATATGAGCCCTTGTGTAAAGAATGAGCCATGTCCAGTTTTGGTGCATTTGAAAATATGTTCATCGCCTGATAGCACAAGGTTATAAATGTCATTAAAATGGATAACGTTCATAATATGAATTGCCCTGCCATTTGGTGCAATATGTGTGTACTGTTAAGTAGTTGGAGTATTCTGTTTAATATTATAGTGGCCCATGTCCAATAGGTCATTGAAATGACTGATCCTGAAGTAGCTTGGTTTGATATCAGTGATGAAGTAAGTGGTGAGAATAAGTACATATCCTATAACTTGTATTTGTGTATTTTTATTTTTAAACGATGTCGTGGTTAAAGTTCACCAATCTAGATGCATTTGGGGTACATTAAGTGATTAACCAGTTCAGTTATCTTCTTCTATTATATATAGAGGGAAATATATTTTTGCCGGTAACCAAAGGAAGTGTATCAAATATTTGTCTTTCAACATTACAGAGCGAAGTCCTATTGCAATTATAAGAGAAAAGATAAGCTGGAACTATTTTGATATATCCATGTAAAATGAAAACTTTACTCAAATATTCAACCTGAAATTCAAATAATTCGTGAACATAATTCACTCCTCCTTAAACTGTCAGAAATTAAAGTTTATATATTTTTGGTACACTATGTTTTAAACCGTTAACGGAACATACTGGAAGTAATGTCAGTCTATTTGTCTGATGCTTCAATGGCTTCCCTACGTAATGTAAAAACAAAAGATTTCGTCCATTTTATTTAATTACTACAAAGAATGGATTCCTTTCTGTGAAGGACAGAGAATTTAAACCTACTTAATAATTTCAGCTACCGTCTCACATTGTGTCAGTGACTCCTCTGTGTCTTACCCATAAATAAAATAAACATGGCTAATGTTCCTCTGAGGTTCTACAGCTTAAGAATTACAAGAACAAAAACGTTGTACGTCTCAAAGCACTAAAAAGTATATATTTTTATGTTGCTGAATGTCTATTGCAACTAATAATGTACATTTTGTATGTGTTCTATTTCTAATGTATGAAATAATCCAGTATGTGCAAAAATGCGATTTTCTTGAAATATAACATGGCCCATTAGTTTACTCAACGGCTCATATAGAGATTGGATTTCTAGATACAATCTTGAATGTAACATATATTTGGATTTGAGTAGATGTGATCTCGTTATGAATCTGATAATCACTGTGGGTTATTACCTAAGTATGTATTTTCACATATTTTTATCATTATATATCTTTATCCGAAACTGAATTCAAATTTGTACACTAGAGATCCTATGTTCAGAATTCCAGTATTATAATAAGTTAAAGTTACTTAATCCGACAAAGGAAAATCATCCATTTATCTAAAAATATGTTCTCTAAATATAATTGATTGACAGGGACAGAGAAAACATTTTTGCAGATAGCAAGGAACAATGTGTACAATTTATAGAAATAAATCTTTATTACACATATAAAAATGTGTACTAAATTTAATCCTTTAAGTAAGCAAGTAGATTAAATAAGACATTTAAATCCTTGGTAAACTTTATTTTATATGGGCCAGCCTAATAAGACTTCCATGAAAGGTATTTTTAGTTACTTACTATGGTTAGAAGTTCTATGGAGCAGTACTTTTATGGTTAAAAACAAATTAAGAAAGTATACGTTTAATTGAAGTTTAAAAATATGAAAATATTGTAAACAAGTCTTCAATATAGCATAATTTTTATGTAATAAGATAGTTTCACCACACAAATCGCCTCAGATTTTTTGATTTCCAATGTTTTACAATTAATATATTCTATTGAAGTTTTTGGTTTTCATGTTTCACGGCACAGGAACTATATTCATCAAGGAAATGCTCCATGGCACTCAAGCTTTTGAAGCTATTTGTATGTAATAACGTTCTTCCTAGTTCATTTCCCATTTTAATTGGTTTTAAACGATATATTTTATTTAACAGTAAAACATGAATACAAGATGATTTCATGCACCTCAGACCAATACATTCAAAATCATTGCGACTGAATAGATTCTTCATTTCCCCAGCCATGTTATAATGTATTTCAAGTAATACTATTTTAATGTGTTTTGAACAAACTTGAAGTTTGGTCTATAACTGATTGCATTGAAAGTGATCTTGTTACTAAAGCCATCTAATTTCTTTGAGTTTTAATTCTTAAGTTTACTCAGCTTGAATATCAAATGATTCAAATAATTCGCAGCATTTTTTCAGATGTTATCAAAGTCATTATAATTTACACCTACAGAGGTTTGATGTACAGAAAAAAACGGAAGTTGCCTTCATTTCATCTTTGGTAATTATAATTTGTTTGCCTTGTCAAGAAGAAATTTGTACACTAATAGTTTTGAAGTGATGCAGTCAACATATTCTGGCTTAAATTTAATAAAGCGCCGTTTGTAATTTTTTTAAAAAAATTATGAAATGATTTGAATATAAACATAATTTTAATCCCACACTTTCAGCTACCATGTAAAGACTGATTCATGTCCGTTGAATTTGGAAAACTTTTAAACGATGATTTGACCGAAGTGGAGCTCTTTTCTTTAAAAAATACTTGAACTACTGTTAGAATCTATTACTTTCTAATGTATTTGGTTTGCTTATCAGAAGTCCGGCACAGCTGGCAAAATCTATCTTACATGACTGACTAAAATAGTTGGTAACTTCAACTCTATGTAAGTTGATTTGAAATATTTGTTAACTAATTGCATATAATTCTAAAGATAATTTGTGTTGCTCATTTTTCAGAAATCGTTTATAATCAATTCGCTAAAACATACAAATAATAATGTAAGCGAGACCTCCCCAAATAATTGTTTTGAAGCGTTGAAAATCACAGTTGAATAACACTTCATTACAGGACATTAATGGAAAATGGTATGTCATTAGAGACTATTTAGAATAATATAATTGGTTTGGAATTAACAATAATCTCTCTTTCCTTATTTCAGCGCGCGCACGAGTCTCTCTCTATCTCTCTCTCTCTTTCTGTGTGTGTGTCTGTCTCTCTCTCTTTCTCTCTGTGTGTGTGTGAGTGTGTTTGGATGGAGGCAGCCTTAAGTTTGACCAAATGTTTCTGTAAGGCACAGATAATTTAAAAATAATAGATATACGTAATGTAATGCTTACCGTATTTAGATGATTAGGCGGTATTTCTACAAGTTTTGTGTTTTCGTGATACGTTCATAATATTAATATTCATGTGCTATTTACCTTAATTTTCATTTGTAGTTATGTTTGATCATTTGGTTAGCTTTATGATTGGCCAAAGTGTCTTAAATTAATTCCTTGAAATTTTATTAATTTTTTTGTTATTTGTAAAGACGTTTAAGTTATAAACATTTTCGTAAAGATGAGAAGTGCTACATGATCTTTTGGACAAACCACGACAAGTAATTGGTTAATGATGAGTATTCTCCGGGAATAGGGAAAGAAAGCGACAATGGAAGTGGAGCTACTTGGTTATGTATGAATTACCAAATCTTGTTCCTAATTTCCTCATGTAATGACACACCTTAGTGCTAGTTGCTCATAGCCAAAATGATGAACAACGAAGTTATACGTTGCTTATAGCAGCTTAATCAAAGTTAAATAATCTAACTTTACCTAAGGTAAGCTTTTCGATTTCAGATCTGTCTTGATTCACAGAAATATTCCACCTTTATACAGCATTGGTAATTCATGCATAATGGAATGCCCCCTTCGATTTCCTTTTTTCTGTTCTTGATTCTTCTAGTATATTTGTTTAATTAAAAGAGCTCGTGAACGTCCATGCATAATCCACGGGATATCTATAAGGCATCCTAGTATTCCTACAATATCCATCCATATCGATGTGATATGTCCAGTGGACGTTCGTACGCGCTCTCTGAGAATATGTATTAAACAACACACGGACTTCCTATTGACGTCCACCAGAAGTCCACACAACGTCAACAGGACATTCATTGTAAGTTGATACAGTAAGTAAGTGAACACCCATCCATTGGATGCCATATGGATGTCGAATGAACATTAAGATAATGTAGGCATTGTTTCAAATTACTTCACTTTCTGGCTGTACCTAACATATAACCCCCCAAAAAATTCCCTTACATATTTAGTTGCATTTTGTTCACTGTCTTCGTAATGTAGCTATGCTATCCAACTTTTATTAGCCTTTGTAATATAGCTATCAGAATTAACCTAAACGTAATAAATAGGTGTTGAAATATGAGATTTTATAAACTCGAATGTATTGAATTGAGTCTAAGCAAAACACAATTATTAGTCTTTCAAAAAAATAATGAACAAGAATCAAAAATACTGTAATACTGGTGTACTTGGACATGCAATTTATTTGAAAACATTTCAGTTTCTTACTTCGCTTGGTGAGATATAAACCTTGTCTTGTACAAACATAGTTGGAAGTTAAAAAATGTCGTTATCAAAGCAACAGGTGTATCTCATGTCTTCTGATGATAACGAAAAAGTGTACAACACGAGAGAATATAGAAACTATCTTCAAGAATTGGAAACAAAACGAAAATATATACTATTTTTCTCAACGAAATTGTCTAATATTTTTATCTTTCTCAACATAATTCTACGCCCTTTTTATCTTACTGATTTTTCACCAACATTTAAAATTTTGAAACCTCATATCTCGAAAACGGTTAGAGATAGAGCAAAAATAACATTATTTTTGGCCCCCCTTAATAGAATTCCCCAGCCTCCTAGAACAATATTGATTTTTACCAACAATACAATAAAATTATCTCCATCATCATTCATCATTTCACTATTAGAATCATCGAAGTAAAATTTCAAGCATATTAAACTTTCATAAAATAACATAGTGATAGTGTGTTATTGTTTTACAGTGCCCAAAGGTTCAAGCCTAAAAATCGTATGTAAGTATAAAAACACTTCATACCCATCAATTTTTATAGAGGAAAAGTAAAAGTATTTCGTGATTTTTTAAGTGGAAGTTATAAGGTGGAAAATCTTATTTTGTGTGGGAACACAGGGTATGATTTCCAAGTAAGATAATCGTGAAAAAATAAAATCCTAAAAATTGGTCATTTTTATAGAGGGAAAGGTAAATTATAAGGAAGTTATAAGGGGGAAAATATTATTATCCAGAACATACATATACAATGCTTAAGTTTTTAGTCATTCATGCATGGTGAGATTAGTAGATAGAGAAGGGTAAAGTATTATACTAGTACTTTAAGTTACTAGTTGTAGTTATAAGGTATTGAAAGGAGAGTACTTACAGTTCTAAATAAATTAAACAGTTCACAAAAGCATGCAATAATATTAAATTTATTTCGTTGTTAAATTATGTTATACAGTAAAGAATTATATTGATTGATACACAAAATATCATATACCTCGCATCAAAAAGGATTAGTATACACAACATTCAAATACTATATCATATCTAATACTACTACACAATTACTAATAAGATTGTATTGGTAATTTTAAAACATGGTCACCCAGAATTATCACTCGTTTCTCCATTATAAATATTAATGTTATTAACTCGTTTTAATATTTTATCATGACGTTTTTACACTGAATCATTAAATTTATCTAATCACATTTGATGGACAATTGACAGGTGACATTGTTTAAAGTTTATCTTAAAGATATATGTAAATACGTGGTACAGTTCGTAATTAGATAACTTAGATTATCTTCATAAATTTAATTTATTCTCATTTTCAACACCTCTTTAACATAAATTATTAGGGTAGTTACAGAACATAAGTTTGAACGAAACAAATTGCACTGTGCTTCTGCTTATTTCATCAAAATAGTGATTCGAATTCACTATATACAAATATAAATGTGTTGTTATTAATAATTTTGATTGTACATAACTAGATTAAATAAAATCATGATTGACTCTCACACCAGTAGCTCGAGAAAAGCATTATATAAACACAGGAACAAGTTAAGAAATTATAGTGAGTAGCCATGTAGAAAGTGAACATGTGGGTTAATAGGTAGAAAATCTGAGTTCTGCACGGGTGAATTGATGAAATAAGAAAACTAAAGTTATTTTAAACATCATAAACAATTTGAGAAGTTTGAACTTTACCGAGAAGTTTCTTTACATTAAGGTATTGCGTAACAAGACTACTTTGGCATGACAACTGTCAATTAAATAAACAATTAGCTAATTTTATTTGTAAACTTTCATTGGTTAGCCTTTTGTCTGCTTGATCTTGTAGTCATGAGAAAAGCGTGGTAGAGTACAAGAAATTAATAAATTAATAAAAATCAATCCATTACCATGAATGTATAAAAAATAAATTAGTGTGATTGAAATAAAGTCGTCCTATCACCTCTGTAACTTATATGAAGCCGTTTTTGTGTAAATTGAATATGACTGTTATGTAATATTGTATCTACTCTGGATACTAAACATTGCAAAGGTGAATGTAAAGCAAACATGTGTGTGTCAATTAAAGTTTGCTGCAATCGCTTCACTGTAAAAACTTTCAAAAGGATGCGTTACACTGCTATCTAAAAGTAGCCGAACAACAGATTATTTTGACCGATAATACTTCTATACAAACCAAATAAATTTAAGAATTTTTATAGTTTTTTATAATAGTGTAGCCTAAATTGTGTTTGTATCAAATTCAAATGTTTAATTTCTCAGAGGAGTGTATGTTGAATTAAATTAAGGGGATTCAATATACAACGGCTAAGATTCCTTCAATGAAAAATAAATCACTGAGGTAGATAGTTCCTTAGCCTGTATAATCACCCCAATGTTGTCACGTTGGTAGATAATATTTAGGCATTCCATATACGACGGGTAAGTTTCCTTCAACGAAAAAAAATCACTGAGGTTGATAATACCACAATACGTATAAGGAGCCCAAATTTGAATCAATATGACCTCCATAAAACAAAGGAATTATTAATTTATTTTAATGCCTGCACTTCTAATTTAGAACATGTTGTTCAATTGTCATTAGATGGTCAATTGTTCTATTATTGAAGCTGTTGCAAGCGACTGTAAACTTTTACATTAATTATATAAAATGACATTATTCGAATTGTGTGTTTGCAGCAAATTCAAAAAGTTTATTTTTGGAAAGGAAGATCCGTTCCATTTATATGAGGACATTCAATACACAACTGGTAAGCTTCCTTCAACGAAAAAATAACCTCTGAGGTAGACAGAAACACAGTATGTGTTAGAAGTCCAAATATAAATAACTTTGACCTCCATGTTTATCTGTAGGATCTAAAGTCAATAATGAAGTGGCTTCATTACTAGTTTCTGGGTATTATATTAAAGTTTGTTCCTAACAACTACAACAATGTGGATGTACGCACAATTAGACAGAGGACTAAACACAATAAATTTAAGAGAGTAATAGAGATGCATTAACAGATTAAATATAGTTAAAGCACTTCCATCAATTGTTGGCTAGTTTGTGTAGTATATATTTAGAGTGAAATAAAACTTGCGTTAAAAATGTTACATGTGTAAATAACGTTACTGCAGGATTTCTCGTACGACCGCATGGATATATATGCTTCTACATATATGTCATACTTACGAGAGATATTTCATACGTATTTAACGAGTAAATATACGTTTCTGTATATTTCTGTTCTATACGTATGTCCGGATAAAAGTTTTCTCTATGTATACCTGTAAATTTAGCTATAAAATTATACAATCCAGCTAATTTGAGGTTAAACTGAACTTGGATTCGAGAAATGCTATGTATGACAAGAGATAGATATGTATGTCCAAAGAACGGTTTACATCTTCAGATTTACACAAAGTTTGTTCAGTAAATCTTACATAAACATTGCTCTGATCCTCCTGACCCCTTGTCATATAAAATAAAAAAGTTTTAACACCCTTTCCCCTTGAACACTTAAGTAATACTTGACCGAGCCATTAGGGTGTTCAAACAGCTTTAATACTTCATATACATACTATCTTGATCTGTCAATCTGGTAAACCTCTACAGATTCTTCAGCAACGACGTGAAAATTTTGTTAATGGTGTGGATATTAGCTAACTTACCAGATCATTGGAGAAGTTCAATTTGTTTACATTCAGATCGTATGTTCAACAACCGTTCTCTGTTGTTTAAACTCAACTTAAGTTACATAGCCATATATGAACACACACAAACACACAATATACACATGATTATGTAAACATTTCTCATCAGAATTTGTATGACACACTTTAAATTCTGTAGAAACTTGCCATGTCATCAGCTAGGGATAATTATATAGATTCATGCCTGCGATTCTGACTGACTGCACACAGTTTCGCCTTCTTCCTAAAAATAAGAAAGTTAAATTAAGTGATCATGAAACTGTATCTTTAAACTTGAGCTTCATTTAACTAATACATTATATTAAAGTTCAGATACTGATAAATTTCATTCTACATCAAACTGGACAGTAGGCGTGACTGAGTGGCATGTTAATTGCGTCAATAAAGCATTGGTTTGCAAAGCCAGTGTTTACCTCAGGAAGTGATTGAGGTATTGTCTCAGAACATGAAAAAGAGTTTCCATAAAGTTTCTCAGGAACTAATGATAATATATTGAACCTAGTGAGGATAATAACTCTACTAAAATTACCTCAGAATATGTAAAATTATTATCATTCTCGAGCAGAAATTAATTCCCAAAATTTTATAAAATTTGTTAATTCTGACTGCCATGAGGACAACTTGTAAGTATAGAATGACAACGTATTGTAATACAAATGTCATATTCGCATTTGGTACTACTATTTTGATTTAGATATAGCAAACAATATTTATGAACATGAACAATGGTAAGTGAAATGTTAAATTGTTTTTAATTTGTTACTATATTCTGAACCCTTAACCCTTGGATGCATGTGTTCACTACACTACGTTAAAGCGTAAGTGGGTCTTTTGGACCCCAAATTCCTAAACATTATAAATTTTATTTTACTCTCGAAGTTTGGCTTTTGTTACGGAACTTTACTTGTATTCTTATTAAGGTGCATTTTACCCTTGTAGAAAATTTTTACAAGTGTTGCTATCTTAATACTATTTTACTACTAAATGAATGTAAATTCTTTCTTATAATTTCAGGTAAGTAATATCGTCATATTAATGTGTTATAAATGTATTGGCATTTTTTGGACATAACACTTTTCTTTGCATTCTTATTAAGTGGTATGTTGTTCTAGAGAAGTTTTACGTGCATCATGAAATAACATTGTCAGTAATTGACGACATATCTTGACAAATAATAACGTACGCGGTGTTAGCTCAGCAAATTACAATAAAAGTCGTACTCAATACACATATTTAAGTACGTAATTCCACATAACAGTTGCTTAGTATCTTTATTGAACATTAGGTTACTATAAATACGTGAATAAATTTTAGATTTTGATTTAGTAAAAATATGTTGAATTTGATACTAGAGCTCGTAACTTAAATTAAAATTTATGATTAACGTTAAACATACATAACAAAATCAGCATAATGTTGTACGTAGTGGTTCCTGTCTCACAGATCTTTGTAGTTTTCTACGCATTCCTCTAATCGTTACGTATCAAATAATCAACAATATATTTTTATCATACTAGATTCCTTTTTCTTTATGTTCCATACACATGTATGCAATCTTTCGAATGGGTTTAATATTCATGGCAATTTCTTCGTTATTTCTCAATTATAGAAAACAATTGATTCAAAATTTTATGTTTGTGTGTTTTCCGACCACATAATTCGTCTTCTCCTTTTGTCCTTCCCGCACAGCAAACGCGATTTTAAACTGAGCCAAATTACAGAATAAAATGAAAAGGTAAATATAAACATCTGCTTGCAAACAAGAACATAGCACTTCAGTGCTTAAATGTTTGTCTTAAACCTTTCTCAGCAAATTATGTTTTATAAAACAAAACCTAATCGTGGAACGTTGATCACTTATTTATTACTATTTAGAGCTTTTACATCATTCTCAGAATTATATATGTACTGTGTGATTTGATATTCTCTCTGTTAAAGAGATCTTAGATTTCTTTAACTAGAAGAACGCATTTCTTTAAATACACGCTGACCTTTGCAAATCAAAGACAGCCTTCTTTCAATAGCCTCGGAAAGTTGAACATCACACAACTTGTTCTGCTCGCTACAGAGACAATTAATCTTTTCCCGCACCAGCGTGTATTCATCACAATACATTCAGCCAGTTAAAGAAGTCCAAACCTATTTCCTTTCCATTTACGACTAAAAATTTTCATTATTCTAAATAATTACTACACTGCTATGTTAAGTAATTACTTGATGTTTTGTTGTCATGAAAAGAAGTACATATGTGATGGCGCGTGTTAAAAAAAATATCAGCTTGTCTTCAGCCAACCTTAAAAACGTACTTGCTAATTAACTTAATTAGAACTGTTTAATACACTTACCATTAAGCCGCGCTCTGAAGGATCTCTCTGTTCAAGGTTCTTGTTCTGTCTTTCACATGATTTTCGATAGAGAAATATTACGAGACCCACTGACACTAGTATAATGAAAACAATCACTACCCATAGGAGCACTGAAGTAACTAATAACACACACCTTTCTTGAAGCTCAGGTGTCACGAAAGTTGTAACTTCCTTGCTACAATTCAAGTGATTATTTTCAGTCCGTAACTTATCCGAGCATATCTCCCTCTTTGCTTCTACAGGGCTCAGCCCGACTACAGTTATGGGGTCAGTACATTTTGGCAAATTCAGAGTCAAATTTGTCTTTTCGCTCAGCGTACACAATTTGTCCAATAAGTCGCAATTTCCGCAAGACAATTGGTTTCCGTCCAAATCAATCTTGTTTAAATTCGTCAGTTTGTTATATGTTAGTTCATCTAGCGCTTGAAGTTTGTTGTGCCTTAGGTATAAGTTGTGAAGACTTGTCATAGCATCAAATGCCTTATTAGATAAATTGCGAATTTGGCAGTTACTTAAGTCCAGTAAATTAACAGACGAGGAAATAATAAAATTTTCAGTAATTGTTGATAGTTCGTTTCCTTTTAAATATAGCATCTGAAGTTCAACATTTTTTGAAAATGCTTCAGGATGAATGTATTCAATCGCATTACAAGAAAGATCTATCAGTGTCAAAGACCTTAAGGCGCTGAAAGTGTCTTCTTCAATTCTTCTCAGTAAGTTTGCAACCAAATGAAGCTCTTGAAGTTCTCTTAGATTAGTGAATACTTCATAATGGAGACTAGTAAGTTTGTTGTTGGAGAACTTTAGCACTTCAGTGTTATTAGATAGTTCCTCGCTCGGAATGCTTGAAATATTATTGTTGGAGCAATCCACTGATAATATGGAATCGTTATAGGAACATATACATCCTTTCGGACATCCTTCCGCGAAGTTTAATAGTAACGCTAATAACAGCAGCTTCCATATATACTTGTGGTCACCCATGGTATTGATTCTGAAATTAGAGAATAAACATTCAAATTAATATCGTAAGTATTTTATTAACATATAAACAAGAATTGGTACGACATTAATAATATATAGACATAGTGCAACATAAATATGTTGTTTATGTTTTAAATGAATTTAGAAGTTATTTTAATATTTATTCTTTGGCGCCAGTTTCAAACATGTTTCTTTACAAGTTTGATTATATTGGTTATTTGGAAGTACTTATATGGAACAAATAACGGTTACGGCTTCTGTTATGAAATACGTGTTTTTCTTATATATAAAATTGAGTTCAGCTATTTTCATGAGACGCCGTTTATCCTCCATCCTCGAATTCAGTTTCTAAATCACTTTCGGTTTCAGTCATTCATGTTTTAAATCAAGATAAAATAAAATAAAACGATTTTATGAAAGATAACCATGTTTGAAATCAAGTTTTTAGTTTTGTAAGAAACCACGTTATATATTTTCCATACAGTTTTGTGATTTGCTCCAAACTCAACTTTGTTTCAATAAATTTTATTTTCATTAATCATCTGGATTAAAATCTTATCGGTTTAAACATACATCTTGGTCGTATTTCATTTTTTAATGAAAAACATAAAAAAATAACAAAAAACAAAATCCAGGACCATGACTAGGCCGAGCAGCAACACACGTAGCCGGTCTCCCACAAGAACTAATAAACCACACATTTGGTTGTATCTATGAAAATTGAATACGGGCTCTAAAAATGTTTCTAAAGATATTAGACAGAATAGCGAGACTATTTATTTACATAGTCTGCTTATTTACTCGAAGGTGTGGAGAGTAGAAATACAGAGTGTTACCCTATTTTATTAGCGACTGATTACAAAAGTCTCCCCACTTCATCTCTCCTCGAGTCGTAATTGGCGACCACATCGCCCAATCCTTAGTTGAAGGTAGAGACGGTGCAATTGTCTTTCGGCCAGTAAATGTAGGAGTTGGGAACGAAATCGGAAAGTCGTATAAATATTTTGGAGTCCCTGCCCCTGCCGCCAGTATATTTGATGACTTATTGCAAAAACATAGAAAGGGATTAATAACATTTTTAGAAAATTGTGAAGCGCGGTTGGCCTTGTGTGAGTAGTCTGAAGGGAAGAAGAAAAGAAAGCTGCCATTGAGTCATTACGATGGATAGAGTGTACGCGAAGGGTAAGCCGAAGGGTAAGGAAAAAAGCGTTGGTAAAGCGTTGTGTAAGTGTACGAACACAATAATATGGAATCTTGATGTATATCAATGCGGTATCACAGATAAGAGCTGCATGAAGTCACTATTATTTTCTTTTTCCTCTAATTTTTTTCAAAATACACAGGAAAAAAATCATCATTTGACACACTTACGCATGAATTTCTATGTTCTTTTCTCAAGATAGAAATTCATGTTTGATTGTCCATACCACACTTTAATCAATATAATACAAAGTCGAGGTCGGACACTACAGAAATTATTGTGAAGTAAAATTTACGAAAAGAGGATTTTATTTACAAACGAAATATATTTCTGAATTGCAGTGAATTATCATGGTCTTATTTTTTAGTATCACTTGAGAGATTCCTTATTAAACTGATATATTTCTTATGATATTCGAAAGGACTGAAGAATCGTGTCTTCTTGTTTCAGAATGGATGAAAAACAAGAAAAAGTTCTTACCTTAACAGAAACCAGCAGAGAACTGTCTGACATTAATTCGATGGAACTTTAAATAGACTTTGCAGGAGGGCGGAGCTTATCGAGATTGTAATATATTGTGCAACGCCTCTGAGTTATTCCGAGATAAGAAGAAATCGCGATAGGTTTCAAAGCGAGGAAATATGCGCCAATGTTGACGTCATTAATACGAATCTTTTTTTGGTCTCAGATAAGAAATTACACCTAATTGCACAATCTGATGAAATAGAGAGTAGTTACTGTCTTCCAACAAACTTATGATTTGTGAATGAAGTAATTAAATATTTTCAACTCACGTTTGAAGAATTTTTTTTTACAAATAATGGATTTATTTAACAAAATTAGATTATTGCACATAGCATGCTAATATGCTCCATGTTAAAATAGTATGCAAGTTAGGTGAAAAATAGGCATATAGAAAAGTCCAGTATTCTATAATCATTAGGAATGCTGAAGAGTTTCAACGTGTAGTGGGACGTGAAT
Organism: Lepisma saccharinum; assembly: GCA_022664845.1. NCBI lineage: Eukaryota > Metazoa > Arthropoda > Insecta > Zygentoma > Lepismatidae > Lepisma > Lepisma saccharinum. The sequence goes on from JAGDQP010004367.1 coordinate 56,626, forward strand.
TAATTATATTGTTTTGAAGTATTCATTGAGAATTACTTCATTAATAGATTTTAAAAAACTATTTCAGATATATTGCCATATACCTGGAACTGGGCCAGAAGTATGGAATTAAGTTAGAATTTAATTTATTTAAGTTTTGTAGTCTGGTCTTACTAACAGGAAAGATATTCGAAAAAACGTTATTGCCTGGGTGCATAAAACACAACTAATTTAACTCCGTTCATCCTATCTTAAAGTGTTAAAACATTAAGAACAAAAAATTTGAAAATGAATATGGGCACCACAGTTTATTTGACATGAACAAAATTAGTGTATATAATGTGGTCTCGTGTTGTAGGTTAATAAAAACTAATAAGTATGTTAAGAAGAATTTTTTAAAAATTCAACATACATAAACATTTGGTTAACGATCTACCAATATAAAAGCTGTATCACGGTATTTCATAGGTTAATCATCAATTTAGATAAGCGGTAAATTACTCCAATAAATATTATGAGAAAATATGTCAAATTTATAATTTCCAAAAAAAAATATTGATTAATAATTCAATGATCTTCATTTTAGGTATTCTTTATCAATATGGAATAGAGAAAACGAAAATAAGTTAAATCTTTTTAACTTAGGATTAAGTTTTTTCCATTCACTCATTATGTTGTACTTGGAAAGGATTATAGGCACTCCGGGTGTCGCAGTTAGTATTGCCAACCAAATTTGAATATATAATTTGTCAAATTACTTCTATAAAGCACCTACGTTCAACTCTTATATTATCAACACCAACTTGGAATTTTGATACTGGGAAATATCATAAAGATATTCCCGGTGCCACAGTTGTCAGTGTTGCCAAATAATGCACCAGATGGACTGCGCACTGAGAGATTAGACTGCTCTAAATTAAGTGGCAAGACACCATAAAATGACAACACTGTAGCAGATTAAATAATTTGTAATAGGTAAGAAACATTAATATTCTCGAAGACTACAAGTAAGAAGCGTGTAAAATAATTTATAGTATTTATTTAAAAGGGAATGTGCCTTCATTAAAATGTACTAATGAGGATAAAATTTGATACCGGCAACATTTACTGCCTTAGATTATTTTCTTTATATGACAAAAACTAAAATCGTGGGGAAATGTAAGAAGAAAAATTCTAGACAGAATATATGCCGTTTAGCAGTACGTTTTTTCATAACTGTTAATAATCAGTGTTCACGCCGTACATAAACTATCAGTTACGATATATAGTCAATTTTGAACACTTGTCCTGTACATTGTTTAAGGTCAAGTATTTTTCTCTTTTTAATTCGTGATACATGTTCATGTCGTAATGATATACGGCATGAACGTGTATCACGTATTAAATACAGAAAAATACTTGACCTTAAACAATGTACAGGAAAAGTTTATAATAATTGATTTTATCTCGTAACTTATACAATAGTGAATACTACTTGCGGCGTATGAAGTTAATATGTGTAAATATGAAGACTGTCATGTACTACATAGATATAGATAGGCAGAGACAGTGTTAAGGGAAGCGGTCGCCTCTTCAATTTTTTCCTTCGCCTCTGCGAGAAAAGTGGGAAACAAACTATTGTGAAAAAGTTCAGTGTTGTATGGAAAGCTATCAGTAGTTATAAAATTCTAAACGTAAAGTAAAATGTTATGTTCACTTAGACAAGCTGCACTGTTATCAGTTGGCGTTGCGGTTGAAGTAAGAAAATTCATATCACTAGATTTGCCGATACAATAACCCTCCTGATTTTGGCCTCTTACTTAAATTGGTCTCTTCCCGTAAGTTTAACTATTCATCAAAGAAACTGGAGTTATACATGGAGCGGTCTTTCACAGTCAGTTCACGGAGAAAAATCGATCCATAAATTTTAACTAAACAGGTTCAACTAAGCGTTTTCTGATACAGTCAGCAAAACATCTGATACTACGAACTGTACAAGAGGCAACTTGTATGGTACATACAGCGAAACACAAGTGATAAAAGGGTTTCTACTTAACGCAACTAAACCTAGAGCAACAGATACTGAACAATATAGTACAAAGAACTGAACGATGTTTGATTGAACTCCAACAAAACATGTCTGATGGCAGTTAATATTGTATTATGCAAACTGTTACTAAACATTAACAGTAACAGGCACCAAATATATAATGAGGAGAACGTAATTGGGCGGTTATAGTTGCCGCAGTCATACATCGAGTGGAAAGTATATTCACTAAATGTCTTGATTGATGTTACTTCAATAAAATGTTGACTTTTACTGAACGCAAACTAGAAACAGTAAAAGTTTTGCTAATACTGTGTTGAAGTCATACGCACAAGTCGCAACTGCGTACAACGTCTTCCATTAGATGATGACTATAAAATGTATTGTGTTTGTAGTAAAACATGAAATGAGGAAACGTGCTTCACATTTGTTAAAACAATGGTCCCTGTCTATGTGGGATCAGAAACTTATAAGTTACTATTATTAACTGTCGCTCGCGGCGTCACTCGACTCAGAAGTCGTTTTCAAGTATTGAGATGTATGGTCTAGTGGAAAAAGCACTGAAGAGCTAGTCTAAGGGTATCGGGTTCGATCCCACCTCAGGCCAGCATTTTTTCTATTTTTAAAAGTAAGAAATGACCTCTCTTCTTCATTTCTTCTTTCGAAATAAGCCCTTGTTTTGCTTTCTTTGTCTCCTTATAAACTAAACATTTGGTAAGCACCTTCCTGCCATTCCGTTATGTATGTCTGGCGTTGTAATAGTGGATACGGATGTTGATACAGAGGCAATCTAAGTTTGTTAAATTGGTAAAAAATTAGGAAATACCGTTAATACGGTGAGGATTGGGGAAGGAAACGTGGCTTTCAGAAAGAAACAGTGCAATGAAATATAACGACAAAGAAAACAGTGACCCACTTGCTTATTTTGATTGAGTGGAAATCCTAATTTTGCAAACATGTTGCGAACAATGCAGAATGAATCTATTTCAATGTTATTTGGGTTTAGTTTACAAACTACTTGCTCTCAGGAAACTTTTTATCGTCCCCAGAACAAATAATATTTGCAGAGAACATTCGCAGATGACGATTTAGCTGCATGTTTTTACTCCAAAGACTGACCAGTTAATAACTTGAAATGCAGGCATTTATGAAAATTCAAACTACTGAATACTATTCAAACAGCAAAATGATTAAATTTATGAAACTGTGTAACAAAATGTTAGTACAAATTTCAGTGAAAATGTTTCACTTTAGTGAGAGTGGGTATTCTATTTAACTTCTTAAAATGCCTGCAGTCGTTAGCTCGTCCTCCTGCAGCAACAAAAGTCTTCGAGTTCGGAGCTCAATCTTTTTCAAATGAGTGAACTGAATATCAGAAAAAATCCAATACTTGTCTTCAACAAGGAACTACAATAATCACCAACTAGGGAAGACCGTGTTATTTCTCAATAGAAGTGTAATTGTGTTGATCTTGACGACCCTGCAAAGAATTAGTAGAGATTTTGCAAAGAAAAAAAAAAGGCAAATTGGTTTGAGAATGGTAGTGACTTTATTACTTATCACAAAATGTATCCAAACGTAAATGTTTCGTTACTATGGTTTTGTGACAATCTCTCTCTCTCTCTCTTTTTTAAATATTTGGTTGTAAAATATATTAAAGGAATCATGTGTATATTTCGTATTTATCAGATCGCCGTGTTTTTCGTAATTTTACATAACTGGTTCAAATGTAACAGATACTTTCCTCAAGGTTAAGTGCAAAACAGATTAAAAAAACGAGTTTTGGACAAATTAAGTTATATTAATTTTTTTAAGTCAAATAATTTGTTGAAGGAAAAATATTGAAGTGCAGGGGTTACTCTCTAATCGAGTTAGTGTACATGGAGTTGAAAGAAAAACATACTTGTGAAATATACTGTAAATATATTGTGTGAGGCATCTTCCTCATTGCTGAAAAATAAATTCTGATGATATAACTTGCTTTCAATCTGTTCTTCAATCCTGTTTTTCGTGAACTGATGAAGACATTTTTTAGAACTGGAATTAGTTTGTATAAGTTAATCATTAGAATAAGCGTAGCCACGTATTTTACGTAGAATATTGAAATAAAATTGGAATCATTCGAAATTTATTATGGAGAGGAATATATTAGGTAAACAATAATGTTGAGCAACGAGGAAATACTGGGAAATTTACATAACGAAAAAGGAAAGCATTTCCAATTGTAGAAAGTATAGGAAAGGAAAGAAAGAAATTAGGTTAGGCATCGTTTACTTAGGCATTTGTGCATTTAAGGAGCCAATTGAGGATATACTGGAGAGAAAATGGGGATTGAAAAAGTACTAATGCAACGTAATGTAAAGGGAAACGATTTCCTAAAATGTAAAGTACAAAATTCAAACGAGCTATTTGAGGATCCATTGTGTAATCGCTAAAAAATTATGATTATATTTCGTACCCTTGGTTTCCGTTTCTCTCTCTCAAACAATTAAAGAGAACATGTTGGAACAAATACATTTTTAGAAATTTCTGGAACCTAGCCGTTCTTTTTATTTTGACTCCCACGAGAGGATTGATATTTTCCTATATTATTTTGGCTAAAAACTCATTTCAATCCTAAAATGTATCAGCATAGTATTTAGTTTTGCATTTTACGTTTGAATATTTTCTATACCCGAAAGGAACATGTCTGGTTTCCTTTTGAACATTAAAATACTTCCCAATTTAATATAGTTTGGACTAGTAATCTTGGTTCTTTCTGTAAGAAATTTAGTAGAAAAAAAACAACATATTTCATCATTGTATTCTCATATTTGATTCACATTAGTGGTCTGGAATGGAAGGTATGGCTTACGTCACTTATTTTGTTTGATACGCTGTGTTCGGAACCACTAAGTTCAATGAATCCCACCGAATTACCGCCGAGCGACGCACAAAAAGTATGTGTGCTAACCTTTCGACCTCATTCTAGGTATGTCTAAGAACTGTCCTCTTCCAGTGAAAATCTTTGAGTTTTTAATCTGGCTACCAACTTTCGTCGACAGATTGAAAGTGTCTGAATACATTTTGAAACCATTCGTCTATGTACTGGAAATATATTCACAGAATGTAGCAACTACGAGAGGGACGTTCAGCGTGAGTTAAGTGGATATTAGCTCTAATATAATGATAACTTCTGGGATAGAGTATATTCTAGCTTTAGGAATTAAATGGATAACAAGATTTTACATTTTCCCTAAAACGGCGCAGAATCTCAACTCGAAGATTAATGAACAAAATAAAATGCGGCACACACCGAAAAGCTATATTCAAATCTAAAATATTCAACAGAGCACACGAATCGTTCAGGCAATGAAACTATTTAAGCACCAATGTTCTAAGAAATCCTTGAAACATACCTTGGAAAATAAAGTTGAAAGTTGTGTTCTTCTAAGACTTGTATCAAAATTGACTGCTTCTTTTAAGATGAGATTTAAACTATTCTGGACTTCCTTCTATGTTTCTTGGCTTCCTTCTAGAACTGTAGTACAGAGTGACAGCATGGACCGGCTGTGTGAGATAGCAGATCGATTGGTCTGTCGGGGTCCTTTATATACGGTCTTGAAGTGACGAAATAATTAGGTTAATATAGTTCATTGCTCTCTTGTTTGTGCGTTTTAGTGCTTTCACGTGACGATCGTATGATGTCTTAAAAATGCACAAAATGGCCGCTTAAAGGAAAGTAGAACAATAGGTCTACGTCATAATTTCCGTAAGTGTGTGTGTTCAGCCGTATATTGCTTTGCTAAAAGGTGTTCGTGTTGAGATTCTCTGCCCGCCATCTTTATTATTCTTTAGAATTTACAACAGAATAAAATATGTGTGAAAAATAAAAGTTAATTATAGAAATATGATTACAAAAATGAAAATTTAAGAATAAATACAAAATTAATAATGATTGACAATGAGAGGCGATCACAATATAATGCAGAGCAATGTTTTATCTTAACCACTTCCGTTGAGTACGAACGAAATAGGAAGTGAGAAAGATATACAATATGTGTTTCTATGTGTATGTGGTCTTATGGAGGATTCACGAACACATACAGAAATACTTTTCGTAAATGTATCAATGTTGCTCTTTTAATTCTGAATGGTAGAGCAAAATCTTAAAAGATATTTTATCGACTTCTGAAGAAATAATTTAAATAAATATTCCCTTAGCGTATTATTCAGTGCATGTCTGTAACTAGAACGATAATAGACGAAATGAACACTTTATTTTAATGCACAAAATAATATTTGGTTACGAGAGGTACAAACTGTTTGGCGTTTAGCGTTTCGTAGTTCGATGTTCGCGTCGTGTCTCACAACAGATAGAGTAATTCAGACTTGTTTACCTAAGGAGAAATTTGAACATAATTTCCAGCTGTTTACTTTATGGTCAAAGAATATCTAACACAGAGTTCTACAAAAGTGAGTTTATTTACAACTAAGATACCGTATTTACAAGAGAGATAGAAGTTTCTTTTAATACATTTGTTTTACCTAAGACAGGATACAAGTATCATAAAAATGAATGTTAAAACTTTACAGACATAATTCTTTCTAAGTCCTAACAACTGCTGTTCCGAAGGTTCGGATAATTTATAAGTTCCCGAAATGGGGCAGATATTACTATGTCGAAGATACGTATGTTTCATGGTTGTGGGATTTTAAGCAAAGTCAAGAAACAGTGTTTCCTACCTTAATTATCTCTTGAACAGAGGTCCGTCACGTCCTGTTGTTATACGGCGACTTCAGAGTGAGAACTGCTCAATTGTTTGATCTTGTATGGCCCTTTTATATGTTCTGGGATCTCAACAACCGAGAATTATGGAAGGAGATGTTTTTCTTATTCTGCGTCAATCTGCTAAGAATATCCAGATTGATGCACATTAGCTTTCCCAATGAGAATCTCGCATTTTGACGTAAGTGCTTGAGCTAGCAATAGGTTGCGGATGTGGGAGGTGTTTGGGATTTTCTCTGAGTTTATGCGTCAATAGAGTCGGCCATTCTGATAAAGAGCGATTCACACCTTATTGTGCAATCACCTCTGTATCAAATGATACATGTAGCTATATTTCCAATAGTTCACATTAAGCACCATATAAAGATTATAAATATATTGTCGAATGATTACGTTGCAATTAATCATCAGACTAATTGTTTAATTAGTTAATTAATTAGAATTCCAGTTCTTTTTGTGTTGTATTTGTAGTCCAAATATACATACACAAACAAAGCACTTTCTGATTATTACACACACTTTTCGCTCTGTAATTTTGAGGTTTCAGTTTTCATCGCCATGAAGCAGATAAATAAAGCTAATATAAATCTGTAATCAAATGAGAGGATGAAATAGATTCTAACATGATTCTTTAAGGAGATGTTTCAAAGGAAATCCTAGGAACTGAATATTTTAGGATTGTTTTGGTTAGCAAATCGAACTTGTATCAATGTGATAATGCTCGATATGCCATAATATAATTAAAATTCTTCCCTAAATTCCCAAGTGGTCGTGGCTCAGTGGAGTCGATCAGGGTAGTCGAGCGGTTTAACAAGTTTGTCTTTCGACTACAAGATCTTGGGTTCGAATCCCGCCTTGTGCATGGATGTTTCTGTGTGTAATTTTAACTTAAATTTAAGAGAAATCCCACACAACTTAAAAAGACGTAACAAGTTGAACACGTAAAGTCCGCTTAGATTTTTTAAATTGGTAGAGTATTGGCTTAGTATTCGGCGAATGGTAGGTTCAATCCCAGCAGACGATCAGATTTACATATATTTTTCCAGGGTCTTTCGTCAGTCACATCAGGTTAATGCCGGGATAGTAATTTATCATCAACTTAGGCCCTGTCCGACACCTTTCCGTGCCATTCTTCATCCCCTATTCCAGCCCGTGCCTTAGGTATCTAAAGACCATAAATAGAATTTGAAATTCTAGTCTAAGTTCCTTGACAACTTACCTTTAGTGGATCTGGAGTGAGGTGTTAACATTAAATTGAATCTGCAATTTGATAGGATATTTTGTAAAGTCTTTATTCTCTATATTCTCTCTGCCCAGTATAAAGTGTTTTTCAAAATAATAGTTAATCTTAATAGTTCGTAAATTTGTTGTGCTTTGAGTTCTAAGATTAGATTTTGGATAGGCCTACTATGTTCAAACCATGATTTTAAGGCAGCTATTATTAATCATTGCTGTTAAAAGAAACTTCATCTTTTACAAGGCAGAAACAACAGGATATTCAGTTCAGCTCAGCTTTCCCCTGATTCCTACGAGAATGCTACATACCCTTTACTCTAAATTATATTAAATTTCAAGCTGTCTTTATGGGATAGAGTTAGTTGGGAAACCCTTGCGTGTATGTATGTATATTTGTGTGTGCGTGTATGTGTGGGTCATTTTCCTTATTTCTGAAAAATGTACATTTAAGGAGGCAATTGATGACATGGTAGAGGGAAAATTGGGGATTGGAAAACTGCTAATGCAACTCATGGATAGTGTAAACGAAAACATAATGTAATTTACGTAGAAGATAAAGTACAAGTTTCGAACGGGCTATTTGAAGATCCGTCGTGTAATTGCTAGAAAATTATGATTATATTTAGTACTTCTGGTTTCTCTCGCTTAAATGTTTCAACGTATACTCATAATAATCCTTTCATAATGTTTATTTGCTTTAAGTGATTAAAATAGCAAGCTCAAATACGATGGCGCCGTGTTGAACATGGTTTCTAATTCCACGTAGTTGTAATCCAATATCACCTAAAACATATACCGTTTGATACATAAGATATAGTTAAGTGGTTGATTTCGATTTGAAAGAAGCTTAACGCATTTGAATTTCTTAGTTTCTGATTTATGTATATTCAATGAATCCACATAGGCCTGCTTATTGATAATATTCCGTTTCATTATTAATTATGCAATTAATATTGTAAGAGGGTACGTCCTTGAATTATTTTTAAATTATCATCATTCGAACATTTACTTTGAAACACCTTCGCCTCTCCTGTTTATGTCTTGGTCTCTCGTGCTACAGATTCCCGAAGCCGTCCTTGTATGAAGGTTGCTTAATTTTAACTTTGAAGTTTTAGTCGTTACGTTTATGATAATGTACCCCAAGAATCCCTGTTTCAAGTAAGAATAATTTGACAATTGATAGTACGAACAGTGTAAACGAACTATAATCTGCGGATAGCAACCACTTGGTTTTAATTATTACACACTAAATGAAAACAGCGAAACTCGGCTGGATTTGACCGGAAAGAGGGACCACTCTTTTAGAATGTATTTTCATCAGAGTAAAGGTGGGAAAATTGGAGGTATTATACATACGTCACCACAGATACACATACCTTCACATAGAAAAACAGGCAACATCATATATAAATTATATATACGCAGAAAAACATCATTAGTTTATCTTTTCGTAGGCACCAAATGTCTTGTAATTATTTAATTTTTGATATAACGATAATAATAAATTACTTTCTCCTTTAACTGTTGAGTTTTGCAACTCACTAGTATGTTTTTCTTCCTCGCAATGTTTTTACGTTGCTTAGAAGTTACAGTGAATGACTCTAGGTCCGATTATTTTTGCTAAGTATTAAGAAATAAGGTAAGCTTAAGTAAGCAATATCAACAACATATACAGTCAGCATTTAAAAAATCAGTTTGACGGTAATCAGAAGTCAGATCATCGTAAGTGAAGCCACAGTAAATGTTATCAAATTCAAAAACATTATATTCAAAATTAGCACAGTATTTCCATCACAGCAAATTTTATATGACGTTCACTACCTGACGTTCTGTCTATCAAGTGTATTTACGGATCCTCAGCGTAACTAGTTCAACTCTCAAATGGAATTTTAACTTTTCAGGACAATTTTCAATAATTTACCATCTTTAGGGATTTTAACGTCCAGAAGTCCTTATAAAATCCTTAATCGTTTCATTACCTTCCCCTGCCTTTAGCAAAGCTATTGTTGAGAAGAGACGCATGGAATGGTTATGAGATCACCACCAATAAATGTAATATATAGTTTGTATGTAGAATATTTGTTACGTACGACATTGAAAAGTATCATTTAAATATTGATATGTAGATTATACATACGCCTTCTGGCACCACGGTGCGGACAAGGTAGTAGTAATGTTTTACATTTTAACAATATATCTATCCGAATATGTAGCTTACATGAAGTCCAAAATAACGGTGAATTTCCACTATCAGGTGTTTCAATTTAAAAGAATAATACCGAGACTCTTGGACATCAGGTTTACACGAAACTAACGCATGCTGTCCTCTACTTCAGTGCCAAATCGCCTTACCATCCAACAGGGAAACAAACAATTAATTTTGGCCTGATGCATCGACTTTCTCACAATCGCTTACGGGAAAGATCAGAGAACTAATTTCAAATGTGACGAACGCTCTACTGAGAACAGATTGGGAAAAGGGCAAACTGAATGGATCAGAAACATACAATTTTACATAAAGATAATAAAGAGTTGAATTACTATCAGGAAAGATACGCAATAGCTCTTTTGCGTATGTAACCAATATAAGTAATCAAATGGACAGAGTGCTGAAGAGATATGGAATCAGGAGAATGTAAAGGTTGTACGCAAATTACAATAGGAAACTTGATGTTTCAAATATCATGTCTCACGTTTCTGGAAAATCGATTAAAATTGCGGGACATTGTTTATGAATCAGTCAGGGAAAAAGCTATCAAAAATAGAGTTATAGACCTCCATCAGCAATGTAATAAGGGAGATACAGACCAATGAGGCATTTCAAAACAAATTAGTAAATGCAGAGATTCCCTGTTGACGGATATACTAGTGCAAAAATATAAATTATACTAAAATATAATTTTTACAAAACTGACATTTCAAATTTGTTCACTAAATAATCAACAGAACTCAGTAACTAGTATAGACAAATTTATGAAATTTCCCATACTGCCCGTACTATCGTATGGAGCTTCACTAAGGGATTTGACGAAATTCACCTCTGGTTGTCAGTGTTGCCAACATTTTAATAATATACAACATATCTTCCAAAATATTTCCACCCTGGTCAGCATATCTACACTACATTTTGCATGACTACTTTTCTGAACTTTTACGAAACGACTGAGGGTCGAAATCTCCACCCAAGTTTTGTGTTTTGCCAACAATTCAGAGTTCTTAAATTTTTCATACCTACGGTCATTCCCCAACATATAGAGTTCTACTAAGAACGGATTTGACAAAATTGAAAACATAACAATCGCAAATTTTAATTGAATTTATAATATCTCTGACGAAGTTGGTGGATATATCAGTGAAATGATCGTAAGGCTTGAATAAAGATTACATGATGAAGAAGTCGGAATAAATTTGAGAATTACAGTACACCTTCAGTATAGCTAAAAAGATAGCTTTACAAGCCACGAACAATCTTTGTTTCTTTCTTTCAAATTATGCAGCAGAGTTTAAAAGTACATGTCATTTGTTTCTTTACATGCAATCTGAGATCGTGTAAAGGATGTGCCTTTTATTTGTGCAATACCTTTAAACTATGTATCTGGTAAAGGATAAATGTCATAGATTACATTTTAATGAAGTGATTTTCTTAATTTCTAAATAATTATTTAAACGTGCACTAAGTTTTACTGGATACGAACATATTGAAATTTGTACTGAAAAATTATTACAGTTTTTGATTAACAACTAATTGCAAGATATTAACTACCAACTGCTGAAAATTTTAATATTCTAGTAAAAATCGAAAATAAATATGTCCGCGATTTTGTTGAACTATTTTCGCGTACGAATTAACAAATATATTATATTATTTTCCTAACAATACTACTAAACACTGAATGAACAATTTGTACTTCTCCCTCTTTCTAAGAAAATGCATTAATGTTCCTTACCATTAATGGACCTACCAGTCCAGAAGAGTCCCTTCCTTCACCAGTAGAGTCCATCCAACAAGTGTCTGAGAACCTTGCCATTAACATGGCTTTTTTGCCACTGTGAAAACAGCAGTTATCAGTTTCCTTTATCACATGATTTGACCCGTGTCATAAAAATTAGTGTAATGCGTAGAAAAGTTATCTATTCTATTGTCATGTTATCTTGCTTCAAAATGCAGAATCAAAAGAGTTATGAAATTATTTGGATTTTAATTGTAACAATAACAGTTACTGATAAGTTCGTACAGCAAGTACAATATTCTTAAATCCTTTGTTCTACAAACCAATAAGAAAAAAAAACTTCAGTTTCTCCCAATTCCTGAATAATTAATACAATTTCCCCTCTCTGTATTCTAGAAAATAACTATTTAACGAAGAGAAAACAGTTATGTCACAAGATGAGAGGATCATCTGTTTATCGTAGGAGAAACTCGACAACAACTTTGATAAGAAGTGAATTGGCCTCTTCTGCACGTTCGCGCAGCTTTGTCACACGCAATTGCCATTGCAGGAAGTGTGTTGCAAGGTTTATGCAACGCGAGTCATTTAATTCACCTATCCCTCTGGAAAACAAGGATATAGTTAAATAATTTACCTTCCAACCACAATGGCAACGGAATTGTAATGATCACCTAGTGAGCAGAGAGAGTGGAGAACTTTGCGTGCAAGCTTCTTCTGCTTTTAGGACGCTTTTCATCTCTCCTATCTTTCTTTTGTTTGTTTATGTGTCCGTTTTGCTTAATACACACAGTTAATAGCAAATACATAACACTGTTGCATTAAAAATCTGGTCTATATTGTGATTAAAATAAATCGCCAAAATACAGTTAACAGTAAGTACTTTCTGTGTTTAATAGCAGGTGTATGCATAAGTTTTTGCCGGTTTTGTGGTGAAGAAAACACGTAATTTTCAAGGGAAATTAATTTTGTTTTATTCAAAATATTGGCCATCGGCTTCTACACGTCTCGCCCATCTTTCAGGTAATTGATGCATTCCATGCCAGAAAAACTACTTGTCTTTTGCGGCAAACCATTCGTCGAGCCATTTTCCAACATCTTCGAAATTGCTGAAGCGCTGCTCTGCGAACGCGTGCCCCATTGATGCGAAGAGGTGATAGTCAGATGACGCCAGGTCTGGGGAGTATGGCGGGTGCGGAAGGATGTCCCATCCAAGCGATTTCAAGGTGTCTTTCACTGGTTTTGCTGTGTGATACGGTGCATTGTCGTGTAACACAATCACTTTGCCATGTCTTCGGGCCCATTCCGGTCGTCTTTCGATCAATGCGTGATTTAAATTAATCATTTGTTGGCGATAGCGTTGTGCGTTAACGGTTTCGCCGGGCTTCAAGAGTTCACAATACACAATACCTCTCTGGTCCCACCAGACACAAAGCATGGTCTTCGTGAAGAAGCGATTTGGCCTTGGTGTTGAAGGACCGGCTTCTCCAGGTGAAAGCCACGATTTTTTCCGCTTCGGATTTTCAAAATAAATCCATTTTTCGTCACCCGTCACAATTCGATAAAAAAGGATTTTCTTTCGTGGCGTTGAAGCAGCATTTCACAAATGACTTTGCGATTTTCCATTTGACGTTCATTCAGATCGTGTGGGACCCATTTACCCAGTTCTCCATTGCTCGTAAACGTCTGCTGATTGTTTCTTGTGACACATTTAATGCTTTTGTCAATTGCTGTTGAGTTTGAGTTGGGTCATCCTCCAATAACACCTGCAATTGCTCGTTTTCGCACTTTTGTGGTCTACCAGAGCGCACACTGTCTTTCACATTGAAATCACCACTTTTAAATTGTCGAAACCATGTCTCACATGTTCTAATCGATGGAACGTGTTCACCATATATTTCTACCAGCACACGATGACTTTCAACAGCCTTTTTCTTTTGATTAAATAAGAAAAGCAATGCGTGCCACAAATGTTCTTTCTCAGGCACAAACTTCGACATGATTACTGAACGATAAAACAAAGACGCTAGTGTTTGGCTGACTAAACTTGTGTGTGTTTGTAGTTTAATGTTAGACGAACAAAATGACGTATGTGTCAAATGAATACGCTGCGTACTTTTCGCTTGCGCCATCTCTTAGTTAAACCGGAAACTACTTATGCATACACCTGGTAATTCAGAGTCATATTAAATTCAGTACTGGATGAGGCCTCTTCCGGAGGGAGCAGTTGGTCTACTGCTCCCACTCTGACCAGACGTGTTGGGAGAGGAGAGCCGAAGCTCTCAACTGTGATCACCACTGTCATTTATTCACAGCAGCTCTCCAATTGTCCTCACGATGCTGAGTCAACAGCGAAATTTTTATCCCACACTGGGAATCGAACCCGGGACCGCTCGCACTGAAGTCAACCGCGCTACACACTAGGCTACGCAGGAGGCTACTTTCTGAGTATATTGATCGGTATTTTCAAGTTTCGAATTTGTGATATGAAGGACGAAGTGAGTTTCAATATCGAAGCGAACAGAGGGAGTTACGAATTTGCTAAATTTGCTCCTCTCTCTGTATTCGTTGACAAATTTTGCGTGAATATGTTATTAGATGCAGTGAGAAACTGAAGACATTTTGATTTGATCAGACATGTTTTACAATTAAAACATTCCCCAGATAACTTATTCATCTCCTTCACTCTGAGGAACGATCTCCCTTTCTGCAAGAATTTTACTCGATTATTCAAAGGAATCTTGTCGAAAGGACAAAACAAACAATCTAATATAAAACAATTGAGGTTCGGACTTCAGTGACAAATTAAATTCATGGCATACGTATTTGTCACACTACGCCGTAACGAGTACTCGTTCACAAGATTTTCTATACATTAAAAATACAATAAATATCAAACAGTATATTATCAATAAACGCAAACTAGCAGAAAACAACCAGAGTCTATACAAATTACAATTTTATTTCAAAGTGTTTACCATAAGTGTAGGGTGAGTCGAAAATACCATGACACTTTTCTTTGAATTTTTTAATAAATTTTAGGCAACTTTGGCTCAGGTCGGGGTAGAGTGGGAGATAGGATGTAAGAAGCCGCCTTAGAAGTAGTTTGAAGAGATACGATCACGTCATTTCCCGTGTGTTTCTGACGAAAAACCCTGGGAAATCTCAGTAAGGATGGGCGGCGTTGTAATCTTTTACGGGACCTTTCTATTTCTAAGCCAATGCTCTACTAACTAAGCTAGGGTACTTCTTTGACTCGGATACCTTGTTATTTTAGGTACACATGCAAAGATGTAATATCTATGTATTCCATCAAAGAATGGTACCTAGTTTTTTGACATTACTGGTACATGGCTCCCATCTTCAGATTCGTCACACTGAACAAAGATCATTTTCAAATGAGATGGCTATCTTGCATTACACAATTTTCTCATAAATATAATGTTGTAATTGGATTTGACAATTGTATTGCGCTCTGAAAGCTCTTAACATGGAAAGGTAAAATTACCGTTCTTATTTCAGATTACTGGAGATGACATTAAATATAGAGGAGAGAAAAAAGTAAATCCTGCTGTTTGTGGAAAGCAGCTGCCGCTTCATAGCCACAGACGTCCTGAAATACCATCAGTTTCACAAAGCAATGTCGTATGCCAGATGTTCATCTTTTAAGAAAATGGAACTTTTGAAGATAATCTATTTAACTGTGCTCCAAATATGCAACCGACAGGAAATCTCTTCAACGATCTTGGAATCATTTGCCAGAAGCCACAACACAGCACACAACCTGTATCATCATAATGTAGTATCAGTCAGTCGTCCATTGTAAGGATAATTCATACCAATAAGCAACATCCTTTCAAAGTCCACATGTAAAAACAATTAACGCAGGATAACCCTGATAAACGTGCTGAGATCTGTATTTGGGCCTTAGAGCAATATCTATGGTACCTCCCATTCGCACACGATTTCGTTCAGTGATGAAGTGCGCAGAGATTTTGCGAGTGTGAGAGAGTGAGTTAGAGGTTTTGATTTGTTTTGTTGTGTAGAAGTGAGTGAGTTTAAGATCTTGTGAGATATCCCACACCAACGGGATTATAGGTATTTTCTCCCTTTTCTTTCTTATAATAATAAGAAGGAGAATAACACACAATAAAGAGAATCGTTACTACTTGCAAATAACCTCACACCGTTTGTTTCCCGATTGAAAAACTAATTCTGCAATTAAGGTTTCCCCTTCCTTTCTTGGGTGATCAGATTGAATTGCACAAACAAAAATTAGTCACAAAAAATCTCTACACCGAGGAAGGGTCTGTCGGCGCAGACCCCACAAGTATTACTCTCGATTAGAAATAAAGGAACTACGCTACAGAATAGACATACGCTAATGCAAATGATTAAGTTTAGAATAAAAGCACTATATTGTGCAATAAAAAGGAAGGAATACAACAATCTTACAAAATGATCAGGAGCACAGAATTCTCCTTCGATGACGTCCCTTCCTTGCAAAGCCTCGATCCAAGCAACTCTCTTGTAACATGACTTCTCTCGTGACTGCCTTTTTTCTTATCTCAATAAGGTTTACAATATGTAGGCAGATACTCCGTATGTACAAAATCACATGTATATGAAAGAGAACACTCAAATAATGCAATAACCGAAGATACTTATAAACTAACACATTTATAATTACTCTGGAATAATTTCCTCTATACGTTAATAAAGTACTGCCTCCAGAGATGACTTCATAGAGCGAGCAATCATTCCTTGATAATAGGTAATGGACTACTACAATCAAACTTGATTGAGATCCACGAAACTTAAACCATGTTGTCACGAGGAACACGACATGGCTGCTCGAAGCCGGGTTGCCACGTAGTTGCGATAAAGTTTTACTTTCGATCACACCGGTCACCCTAAACTTCAATTGACTATAAATTATCTCCAGAAAACTCACGTAGATACCTGAAAACTTAGAATCTAAAGCAAAAATTCCTATAACTGATATCCGGGAAAACACAACCGAATAACGATCTTAACCACCTCGTGGTTACGAAACTCAGCACATGCAAATACGACTTTCTATATAAAAAACGGAACGAAACCCAATTGTTCTTTCCTACCCTGATGAAAATTATGAATACAAGCTTACTGAAGTTACATTTAATACTATTAATATATCTCGCAACAAAAAATACAAAATAGAATAACACGATGAAACAAAAATACACCTAATTGAAATAAAAATCAATTAACGATTCTAAACCAATCTCGTCGATACCTAGAATACCATTCTTACTTCCGACGTTCAAATCCTATCTTAGGATACAGGAAGTTACTTCGTCATATATAAGTAAATTTCAAACTCACGGTAAAAGAAGTAACAAATCGATGCCGAAATTCCGATTCAATGTCTCATTCACCAAATAGAATAAGAGGCATACCAATAATACATGGTTGATTGCACGCTTACTATGTAGAATCTCTACGTGCGTTCAATATGTAGATCATCTGTCGTAATATATGAACTTGTTGAGAACTCTTAACTATCACCACCTTTACCTTATACGTCCAGCCCAGTTATAAGGGCTACATGGCCGACTCGACCTAGCAAAGACTTTTCTTCAGACGAATGCCGTGAAGCGGCGCCACTATACAAAGTAGTATACTACCTACAATGTTTCCAGCTGTCACCTTTACATAAATTGCAGTAGTAAACCAAAATAAACATAAATTAACAGGGAACATTAATGTAGAACGTAACAAAAAACGTACGTTACAGAGATCAATTTCACATATCAGGGGAGAGTCTGACCATCATAATCACAGGGACTGGAGTAACAGCAACCGTCACTGGACAGCACCCTACCAAATCGTTTCAGATGTAAAGCTTATCACACGTGTCACTATTACTAATTTCAAGATGGGGTTCAACAACACAACGCAGTAAATGTACATTGATGCCTTGATTTTCAAACCTCTGTTAACTGAAGGGTACACGAGAAAACACAACATTGTCAAAAGAACTGTGAAATGATATTATAACGATATTTTATTGATCTATTAAGTAGTTTCCATGTGGCAAATAGTCAAGAGGATCAATCAACTTAGTCCGAAGTTATTGACAATCCAAGATTCCGAGAACAATGGGAAAAGATTGCGATTATAAGTTTATTTTCCTTTCTACTTGAAAATTCAGTTTTTGGCCTGTTTCTCCCCAATATCTTGCAATTAAATGATATCGGGAAGAGTCGCTAACCAGATCAGCGGACCACATACAACCAGACGTCTATATTTGAAGTCAAAACCGTAAAGTAATCTATGATCCACTGCCGAAAGAAGAACATTGAATATTTAGTATATTATTGTTTGTTATTGGCTGGATAATCGAACATAATTTCGCCCTAAAAAGGAAGTGGTGAACGTATAGCTTGTATGTGACATACATGGGTTCTTGTTTATAAATGTAGCTAGATATAAACAAATACATTACTATTTTGTAATATGGTTCTCAATGTACTTATCTAGTAACTAACAGTTTTCGAAGTAAGGTCTTTGCTCTCTCATCACAAAAAAATACAGTTCAACAAGAATGGGTACAGTGGAAAACCCATATCAATCTAACTTCCCCCTTTCATCTTGTAAAGACTACAACTAAGAGGAACCACATACTCGTTCTAAATACCTCATACCTACTCTTATAATTGGCGTGAAACTGAGACCTTTCTGCTAAAAACAAGTAGAGAAATTTAATATATATATAATATGGCATATTTTTTAACATTATGCGGGTTAACAATATCATCATCTAGAAGTGTCAAAAAGTTAGAAACAAAATTACATCGTAAAGAATTACCATGTAGTATTATTAATAAAATGAATATTAAAAGTAAATGCAAACGTACTCAAACAGTTCAAACTTTTTCATATCAACGTATGTATTTAAAATCAGTTGCTATTTAACTATCTGTTTAAGTATTTACATCTTATCTTGTTAGCTCTTTTGTTTACTTTTATACAACAAAATCTTGTACATTATTAACAGGATATATTTAGATTTTAGTTAACTAAGTTCATTTAACGTGAAGAATGAAAGGAGGCACCTACTAACTTCATAAATATTAAAGAATTGAAATGTGATTACTTGTTTACTTTTCAGAAAGTAATTATTTGAACATTGAACGTACATGTTACGGATGTTCAAGTAATCACGAAGAAACATAAACATTTTAGATAAAATAGCACGGAAATTATTAAGTATTGAATACTTAGTTCAATTGGATTTTAGTTCAGGTGTCCGTTAAATTCTGATCTTTCTGTCGTCCGTATTTCCACACCATTCTATTTGTTCCAAAGACTCCGATAGTTCAGTTTTCTTTCTTTCTTTCCATTAACAATTCCAGAAAAACATTCCCATATTCTCATGACACCTGATACAAGTCGCGAGGGTCCTTTAGGAGTTCCTAGAAATCTCTCATGTCATCTAGCCACCAGCGCTTGCTTCTGAGTTTCACTCTCATCTTATCGCCACCAAATACGCTCACAGTTGCTACGCACGCACACGTAAGGAAAACTTACATCACACAGTTGCATTGCTGCACTATAAAAAGTGTCTTAACCCTCGTGTAATTTCATTACATAGCTCTCTACCACAAGTTTCACCGAGACCTCTCCAACCTCATTGATGGGTTCCTCCAACCAGGCAAAGGCTACTTGTCATCAAACCTTTTCGAGGAGCAGGACATGAGACGATGGTCCGGAGTCATTTCTCGTGGGGTCGTCTCGTTCGTGTTTAGTCCATTTTCTGGTGGGTCCCATCATATATGCTTAAAAGCACCTTCTATGTTAGTTTTATATACCATGACATAACCCGTCGTAGTTTCTGTCCTATAATTTTCCCTATATCGTTCACATTAGGGCGTCCCGATCTTCTCTTGCTATCTTTTAGGTATTTTTGCACTTTATGAAAATGTGTTCTGGTGTTGCTTTATTCTTTCAAGTTGGTTATAACAGCATATACGTCTGCATATTTGCATATTTGAACCCCGATCGCCCAATTCCTATTCAGACGTGCTACTGGTATGTAAGTGTAGTAATAAGTAATTAGAAAACTTCTAAATTCATGGAGAGGAACTGAAGAAATTGGTAATCCGGACTAGTTATGTCAACGACTCCTTCGACGCGAGTCGGTGCTCAGTACCAACTCGAGTCGAGTCAGTGGTCACAAGTACTCGAGTCGAGTCGAGTCAGCGCTCAGTAGCTGCTCGAGTCGAGTCGAGTCGGTACCCAGAACTGCTCGAGTCGAGTCGAGTCGGAGCTTACTATGTGCTCGAGTCGAGTCGAGTCGGCGCTCACTATATGTTCGAGTCGAGTCGGCGCTCAGTAGCTGCTCGAGTCGAGTTGAGTCGGTACTCAGAACTGCTCGCGTCGAGTCGAGTCGGCGCTCAGTAGCTGCTCGAGTCGAGTTGAGTCGGTACTCAGAACTGCTCGAGTCGAGTCGAGTCGGTACTTAGAATTGCTCGAGTCGAGTCGAGTCGAGTCGAGTCGGAGCTCACTATATGCTCGAGTCAAGCCGAGTCGGCGCTCACTATGTGCTCGAGTAAAGCCGAGTCGGCGCTCACTATGTGCTCGAGTCGAGTCGAGTCGCTGCTCAGAGAGACTCACGCTGCGATTCGGTTACAGTGAGTCGTGCTCGAGCGTTAGACTCGCCGCTCGAGCCGAGCGGATTGACATCCCTAATCCGGAGTACCCTATGGCGGCACCAGTTCTCAGCAATGACCGGGGTGGTTACGGAGGAGCAAACATGGATCGGAATATCACGGCCGGACGATGAAGAAGAAGCCTTTTTTTTTAATTATAAAATATTTTACATATAAAAGGACATTAATTAGCCATTATTTCTTTCTGATTTCAGTACCTATGCTGAAGTTCGCATGTAATGATGCATTGGCTGTTCTGTCCTATAATGTCCTATATGTTTTGTGTAATTTTGTATAAAAATAGTAAATATTAAAGAAAAGAGAATATCCCTCCCCAAATTTGCAACAGACTAGCATTGCATTCTGAATTCTTTGTCCAAGAAAAGTTTCGCATCACCCTGAGGCTGAGAGAAAGGGAACAAAGAAGCTTCGCAGGCCACCGGAATTCCGGTAATCCAAGAATCTCTAGGGACTCCCTGTCAAAAATTGAGGAAAGCGAACAACTGATTGTGATGCGCATCTTCGTAAGGACGTTACTCAATTTGAGCAAAGGATTCTAAGAGACATAGGTTGAAGGTGCACCTCCAATGAAAAAAATAAATAAATAAAAACAATTTCATACACTAACATGCAAGAATAACAATCTGAAATTAGCTACGAAGATTTTAATAAGGAAAACAAAAGAAATGATAAGCAACTTTGTTCCTGATAAAGGAGGATTTATCAGTTAAACACTTATAAGGAATATGTGGTTATGTTTTTATAACAGACAACAAAAACAATTAAGTACCTTTGAAGAACCGAGTGATATCTTGAGTATTGAGGAATCTGCGTCATGTCGATAATAACAACGTTATAATATTAATACCAAAGCTTCACTCTGTGGTTAAAAAAGAAATGGTATTCTGGAGTTTAGATTCAAATGTTTCCTTGATCTATATACTAGCCGTTCCAAATTGAGGTAGGTGAATTAATTGAGGTGCAATTTGCTGTAAGTTTATTTATAAACTATGATCAGACTTGACCACTTAAATATGTTATTTCTTCTAACAAGTAAAACTATTTCATGTAGACACAGATCTAGAAGAGATATACAGATTTAAAATCAGCATAAGAAACTGAGTTTGTGTGTAAAATATTAGGTGCCATTGGCCAGTGGTTAAAGAGAAATTGATTATACAATAGTCAGATGCTTCTCTGTGGAGAGTGATATAAAAGTGTTGAAATACCTTTATATTTTTTAATTGCTGAAAGAAATGGAAAGTAAATACATAGTAATGGGTACTGGATGGAAGGCACTTCCTTGTGGAGGGTATATTCTTGATGGCCGCCATCTTGAAGTCCACAATATTGTATCTCGATTGATTTTCTTAAATGGGAAGGGGGTCGTGTAATATGTCATTCTGGGCTAGAATTTTACGAGAAATACGTTTCTGAAGTCAGTTTTGCTGTAAATGTAATAATGTGAGAGCTAAGAGTATGTGACGTTAGCTTGGGGTAATGATACAATAGCCTGGAAACACCTATTTTGCCTTGAAATAACGACGGAAATGAAACCCAAATGTATACAAATCCATATCGGTAAGGCACTATACTAACGAACAATTTGTATGGATTTTGTTTCATTTCCGTCCCTATTTCGAGAAGAGATGGGTGTTTCCAAGGTATATGTGTCATAATAGAGCCAAATAGGGTAGTCCGGGGTTATTTAGATAAAAAAAAAGATTGCTTAATGCTAGGGTGTTTACACAAAGAAACCGGTACCATAGCAGAGGCAAATATATCGTGAAAGCTTAAGCGTAGTTGCAGAAGGTCTACATTATCTCTCTTAAATATCAATATATTACACTTTTGGCATAACGTATATGAGCCTTTGGATGGTAATGTGGTGTAAGTCACTTTGGGAACATTTTAAGATAATGAGACTTTTATTAAAATTGATATAGAAAAATCAGACAAAAATTACAAAGTGCTATTGTGTACCCATTATGTTGCTAATGTATGGTGCCAACACGGAAAGTGCAAAGTTTCAGAATATATACACTGAATTCCTGTATTTTGAGTGATATATCATATTATTGAGGGGTTGGAAGGGAAAATGGTGCTGGTAATGTCGAGATACCGATATAAAATATGAAAATAAATACAGGAAATTGTACAAATATTATAGACGTATGCCTCTATAACAAGACGTTTATCTTTGAAGACTCGCTATAGGCATAACTATAGAATATTTGTAGGATTTCTTGTATTTACTAAAATAAACATAGCAGGCAATTATTGACTTACACCACTTTAGCAGCCAACCTCTTTTGTAATAGAATAGTATGTAGACAATAACAAGGCAAAGCAGCAAATGAACGTTTTTATGTTATAAGTCATGCAAAACAAAGTGGGAACATCAATAAAAACAGATACATGAATGAAGGAAGGAATATTCGAACATATATGTATTCTCATCTCTGTCATTGAACACACCATCGTTGTCTCCCTGTTGGTCACTGTCTTTTACAGACAAGAAGTACTAATGATGGATAGGTGGTATAAACGTCAAGTCGATGACGTCGTTCTTCTTAAGCATGCTGATGATTCGACGTTCTTTGTAAAGCGGGTCTTGTTGAATGTTGGGCAGCTGTACGGGTCGTCCTTTCTTTGCTCGTCTGTAATCCAATTCATCAAAGGGTATGTCAGGATTAAGCGTTTCCTTATAGAATATTTTGGTGGTGTCAGATCTTCTGCAATGCAGCTGTTGGATTTGTTGCCAAGACACAGAACGATGCAACTCTTTTTTCTTGCGATTAGATGCTGCCTTTTCCAAAGCAACCGTTGAAACAAAATCCCGTTGGGTCGTGCGAACCACTGCAAACTTGCTCTTCTTTCGAGCGTTTTCGATGATCCCATACCAATCAGATGCGATGTAAATGTTTCATTCCTTCGCCTTCAATTCTTTGAAGCCTAAGTCAGCATCATTCGGTAAATACGACACGGCACAGTGGGGTAAGTCTGATTTGAGCCACTTTGCCGTGCAGGGTCATCTTGGATTCGAAATTACGACGCTTTTGGTTCTGCCATCTCCTGACATACTGAACTTTGCCATCCAACAGATTGTGGTTTCGAGTTCTCGGATATCCACTTGGTCTCATTTCAGGCAAAAAGTGACTTACACCGCTTTGCCATCCAACGACTCATATATCGGCGAATAATGCATCGAGCATTATCACGTTTCTGCATGTACTTCAAGGCTCCGTTGGTTATGTGTGCAATAGCTCATTTTCTCAAATGCTCCAATGTGTTGGTGTTGACACCTCGGAATCTAAAATTTCCGTATTCTGCAGCTATTTCGACCAGAATATGTAGGGCAATCGTGATCGCTTTTTTATTTTGGTTCTTGACCGTATTACAGCTCTTAATAATAAAAGGTAAACGAAAGGTATACTGTGTACGATGCACGCGCGCATTGATCGACGCATTCGGTATTTATAAGTAGCACTGACATATTATGGACATGTGGCGTGAAGAAAAACATTCAAATTTCCGCAGTAACGGATAGCCAATCTCTACACAGTCGAAAGATGCATGGAATACAAGGAGGAGAAGATGCATTCCATTACTCGAATGGTCTAGCATTACCTCTCAAAATACCAAGAATACCAAGGACACTCTATATAGGAGACTAAGTGCATGTCAGAGAGATGGAAATGAGTCCAATGAGGAAAAGTATCGTATCCTAGCCGGAATTTAAAGACTGATTCGTAGTGAGAGACGTTACAGCTTGAGCTACGGCGATTCCAAAATACCAAATGTAACAGTAAAACTACACCTTGCATCGCCTTGCAACTTCGATGCAGCACGTAGACCTAAAGAGAATAATTTTGGGAGAAGGAATTGGATAAGTTCACATCCGGGCACTACCAAAGAAATATTGTGGTGCAATGTTGATTTTGCTTGCTACAATATTATTCTCCACAAAGTGCAGAAAAGGGGGAGTGAGGATACGTTATCAGAGCTGGTATAATGAGGTTTGTGTAGGGACAATAGGAAGCAAACAATTGACTATGTTAAGAGGCTGTAAACACAGGTTGTCAGATTTGCCAGATGATCGATATTACCGCTATTTTCTTTATCTCCAATTATCATTGGTGTGTATTTAAGGACAACATTAGAGGAAAAGAGCTGGTTTAAAGCCATTTACTCCTGAGGTACAGTAAATGCACGTGTCGATGTGTATTTACCATATTTTGTTCTCAACGAAGCTTTTTCAACTTTGCTACACTTCTTGTTAAAGTTGAAATTATCGAAATAACCCCTGTCTATCCTACGTTAAGTAGTTCTCTGAGAAAATGAGAGAAGTAGATTACAATGAAGCAATTTATACATATTAACGTAATTGAATGTGTAATTTGAAAAAGAGAAACATTCCAATTTCCGCAGTAACGGAGTTTGATAGACATCCTCTACACAGTCGAAAGATGTATGAAATGCAAGGAAGAAAAGATACATTCCAGTACTGTAGAATCATGAATGCTTACGATAGCCATAAAAACACCAATCCTAAAAATAAATTATTGTGCCAGCAGGATGTTTTTCTTGGATATTTTCGATACCTCTTAGAATGAAGTGTTTTCTTCTTCAAATGACTCGTTCAATTTCCAGCATCGGTAATACACATATCTGGCCGATATGACTCATGGTCTTTATATACTGGAGGAATAGCACTGTCACAGTATATACTAATTCGACATAATTAAAAAAGGTGAATGGTCCTGTGAGTTAGGTCATGATTGGATAAATATTAATCCTTTTTATATATATATTGTGATCATCTGGTAATGGAAGGATACAACGGTAGGTTGTCCTGGTTGTGATAGTTTTCGGTTAAATTTCTTCGGAGTTTGCGCAGTCGTGGCCTTGGAGTAAGGTGGGAGCTGCTATGATGCAGATATTAAATAACGAGAAATGCTTCATATTCCTACACAAATAATGTCATAATATTTCCTGTGATTCTGTGGAATTCAGAAAATGAAGAATCGAAATTTCCAGTGTTCACTTTAAATATGATTGACTTCAGATTCAGAATGAAAAGGTAAATGAACGTGTCATACTTTCTTACAAGTTTAGCTCTGGTTCTTACAAACCATGTAAGTTTGAAACAAAGTTAAAAGTTCCAGAACACATTACTACTACCTACACGCGCTTCAGGACATGTGCAAATCAATGAGAAACACATTGAGTCGATAATGTATTCATGAGTAAGTGTTCGATCATGATAAGCTGT
The DNA here is from genome assembly GCA_022664845.1 of Lepisma saccharinum. Classification (NCBI taxonomy): domain Eukaryota; kingdom Metazoa; phylum Arthropoda; class Insecta; order Zygentoma; family Lepismatidae; genus Lepisma; species Lepisma saccharinum. The sequence continues at coordinate 82,553 of JAGDQP010004367.1, forward strand.
GCAATGGCATATGCATTGCTACATATCCACATATAATAGTAGATGCTCAGACAACATTTCTGCATAAGTGTGTCTACAATTGTAATGATGTTTCGGTACTGGTCACTAACATACTGGTCTGGTCACCATGTTAGTCTTCAGGTGACTTTCTATAACACTTACTTTATGACCAAACATTGTTCGTCTCCAGTGGACTTTCTGCTATATTTAAACAATGGCAAAGCCGTTAATCGCAAGTCCAAACTAACTTTGGTTTTCTTTCGATTTTCTTCTGTGCCCTCTGAGCTGCAAAATAGAGAGCAGAGTAATCACAGCGATACATTACATACTTACTAATAAACGTCATATACCGGGTTACCAAAATGACTAGAAAACAATTTACTTACAAATATAAACGTAAAATATTTAAGTATCTTGTCATGGAATGAGTGAGATAGTAGTCTTAAAGTCACCATCTGAAAATAATCCAATTAGATCAAAATCTCTTTTTAAATGTTGCATACCAAAGAAGTGAAGAGTTTTGATCAGTAATGCATTGGCGTGAACAGATTTAACACAATTGGTACATCAAAAGTTATTAACATTTAAGTTAAAGTAACTACGTCAAAATGGTGCTGTGATGTGCATTTATTTTGTATGTTCTATCAATACCTTTCTCCTGTTGCTCACAAGGAAACGTCAATGAGGTCATATCAAAACCTACCTTGAAATTTTGCGAGAATCTATGTAATATAGAAAGGTCATACAACAAACATTCAGCTGCCAATATTAACTGCAAGGTACTAACATAGGGACTGCAATATTGGTCGAAGTGTGCAAAAGTCTATTTTTATGATTCAATCACCAGAAGTCACTTCTGCTTGACTTTCGACATGGAATGAAACATTGCCGAGTTGTAAATTTTGAGAAACTGTATCTTAGAAGCTTATGGACTGAGGAAAGCCATTCTGCACTAACGGTGTAGCAAATTTACGCTTCTATAATATTCAAAATGATTCCTACTGTCATAAAACTCACCGGTCAGAAGTTATTTGTGATCAAAAGTTATTGACGCCTGCTTTTAACGAATTCTCGAAAAACCACGAAAATTCTGAAGAATTAAATCTTGGAAGCTTTAGGACTGAGGGAAGCCGTTCTGCGCTCAACTTGTAGCGCATTACCTTTTCTTCAGTATTAGAAATACCCACTTCTACCATAAAACAAACGTTTTATGAGAAACAATATGAAAACAAAAAGGTCGAAGTCTCCGAAGCTTTTTCAATATGGCGGCAGGCGTGGTGACAAGCTAAGATTGAACACTTGCATTTTTAATAAGGGTCCCAACAAACAAGACCTATCCGAAAATCATTCCCACTCGGCTTTATGCAAGGTACAATGTAAAGGCTGACTGTACTAAAATCTTACTTCGGAACCGCTATTTTGAAAATTAAAGAAATGTATGTGTTTCCGTGATCGGAATTTGTCCGAAGTTTGAGTATGCTACACTCTGGAGTGATACTGTTTATATAAAGGGGCCATAGCTTGAATAACTAAAATTTTGAAAAACTTCTACGATGCCCTTCTCAGATTTGAATGACTTTCTCTTTGCACAAGATATACGGGTCAAGTTAGAAAGAAATGTAAAATATCACTTTTGTACTCGTCTTCATTCCAGAGATATATTATGTCAAAGAATGGTCGAAAATAATGCTATTACCTATTCAAGACTATCGTTTTAAATCGCAGAGTTCCATAAACAAATGTATAATTTCTATTATTTTCCAAATGACATGAAATGTTGGTAGGAATACCTCAGAAACATGCACTTTCCTCCTACAACTTCAGAAGATATGCTATATGGCCAGGTTTTATTACAAGGTTTGTTAAATACACGAAGAAAAAAGCTTGTATGGCTTGTTGATGAAACATTAATTAATTTAAGGATATTGGCAACAGACCGCAGTAATAAAATTTCACCTGTTACATAATAGTATATTTGGGTTGCAGTGGAAACAGTTTCAACATTGTTTTAATTTTCCTTTTTTATTAAAAAAATATATATTTAAAATAATGAAAAATTGTGAATAATAGGTCATAGTAGAACAACAATGAGGCGAACAATAATACAGAGTGGTCCAGCGAAAAGTTTCCACCCTCTTATTTTGTTATCTAGTGGTTTATTTGAAAAATCCCGAAACATGTGAAATTTAGATTTGATGTGGACAAATTACTCTGACAAATTTAACCGTGTACCCCATTCTCTGTGGTCTAGTGTCAAAATCTACAATTTTCATAAATGGCAATATGCGTCAAGCGACACCTGGTTTAAAAGCTCTTTTCAATCTTTTTGAAAAAACTGTTCTTATTTTGGAACTTCGTCGAATACTTTGGGAGAAATCGCGTTTTAAATGCATCGTAATTCTACATTGAATATTCTCAAAAATGTAATATCTTGCTCTATCAAACGTAACAGATATAACTTCAAATTATAAAGGAGAAGATACATTAATATGAAGCGTATAACCCAATTAGTCGCTATCTAGTGGCAAAACCTTCATTTTCCGTAAATGACACCATGGATTAACTGATACATCATTTGAATCAAACTAAACTTTATTTACAAAAATACTACTTATTTGGAAATAATTTGCATCGTATCGAGTTTTGAACTATCACTTTCAACAAATTTAACACTCGGTAGTGACGCTTTAAGTTAACCAAACTAAACGTTCAAACAATCCTTTAAAAAGTTCACGTAGTCCGTGTTCAGTCGCCAGTAGTAGGTATTGATGGTCTCGTAATGATTAGACCAGAAACTGCAACTAGAAGAAAGAGTAAGAACAGTTTTAACGTAGAACCGCTTTTCAGTGAAGAGTACATGCCACAACCACCACACCAACGGGACACGTACTGTTCCGGTGAACTTCTCAAGGGTCGTCCTGCACTCCTGCTGAAGGTCGGCGAACAGACCAATCGTTAAGAGAATGGCCTTACCGCTAGGAGGCCGATTCCCCCTCTCTATTGCCTCTCAATGGGAGGTAAGCACCCAAGATTGTATACACTTAATAATAAACGACAGTTACTCAACGTGGACCTCTTTGAAAGAGACCTGCTTGTGCTAAAGGAGAACTCTAAATGAGAGTCCAATCCCCTGGTTCAACGATCTCTCTCGTAAAAAAGACTGCCAATCCCAGTTATTCGCCTCTTAAAATGAGAGACAA